>BQNB010080560.1:0-29896 GCA_026074375.1 Tanacetum coccineum
GTTTGGGGGGAAGCTGATTCAGAAACTTCGTCAAAAACAAGTCTACGAAGAAAGCTTTTCAATACATGCTACATGAATTGGGGGGAAGTTAATCCAACTCATGCATACTACAATGATTCTAGAACAAGTAAAGACACAGAAGATCCAAGCTGGATGTTAGCCTCAATTTATTGAGTCGAACAAGGAAGCTCGGTCACTTTACGATGGAGCTTCGGTCTTTAATTAGTTAATGTTGTAACAGGATAATATCGGGAATCGGGCTCGATAGATAATCTAATATTGTATATGTTTCGGGTTTAATCCCAAAGCAAAACCTAAGCCCGGGTCCTAGTTAAATATCCCGCGCGTCACATTAAATGTGTAGGGGTATATATATATATTTAGATATTTTCTAAAAATATCTAAATATATATAGATATTTTCTTATTAGAAAATATCTAGTTTTTCATTTTTCATAATATCTTTTTTCTTATTCTCTCTCAACTCTCTCTCATCTCTCTCTCTTTTCGATTCTCTCTCTCTCTTTTTCTACGATCCAAGGATGAAACACCAGAAGTTCTTAAAGACTTTCTCACGATGATTCAACGAAATCTTCAAGCTCAAGTTATTACTGTTCGTACTGACAGAGGCACGGAATTCTTGAACAAGACACTCCATGCTTATTTCAAAGAAGAAGGCATTGAACATCAAACTTCCACTCCTCGAACACCTGAACAGAACGGCGTTGTCGAAAGACGGAACTGTACTCTTGTTGAGGCTGCTCGAACGATGCTTTCAGCTTCTAAGCTGGCACCGAAAGAGTGATCGAACGAGCGGAAATCGCAAGGATCGAACGAGTGGAAAATCGTTTGGATCGAACGAGCGGAAATCGCAAGGATCGAACGAGTGGAAAATCGTTTGGATCGAACGAGTGACAAATCGCAGCGATCGAACAAGCGGACTCGAACAAACGATCGAACGAGCGGACTCGAACAAGCGATCGAACGAGCCGATCGAACTAGCGATCGAACGAGCGGATCGAACTAGCGATCGAACGAGCGGACCGAACTAGCGATCGAACGAGCGGACCGAACTAGCGATCGAACGAGCGATCGAACGAGCGGATCGAACGAGCGATCGAACGAGCGATCGAACGAGCGATCGAACGAGCGGATCGAACTAGCGATCGATACGAGCGATCGAACGAGCCGCATCGAACGAGCGTGAATCGAACGAGTGGGATAGAACGAGAAATTTTTTTTTGACCGACGAATTTTTTTTTTGAAACTTTGTGTGACGAAAAGGTTTCAAGTAAAACGGCCATAAATTTTTGATCCGTAACTCCGTTTCAGGCCCGTGACCCTCTCAAATCGAAGTCAAAAAACAAGACGGATCAACGCTTTAAGCATCCTTTACTGGTTTAAGGATTTCTTAGGCCCAAAAAGCTCGTTTTACTATGATTTATTGACATATTTTCAGTTTTTTGGAATTTGTGTTATACTTGTTTTTGTTCTAGCTCACGGCCCATCAGCATTTTAAGGCCCGTTTCAGTTTGTAGCCTATTAAAACAAACCGCTTTTAACCCTAGCCAGAAAATTATCATTTTTTTTAGACAATAAATCATTGTCCGCTGATTCCGAAGCAAATCATTCCACGTTTTTCTATTGATTTTTTTTTGTAAAAGTCCCGTGTAATTCTTTATCGGTTTTCAATCATAGAATTTGTAAAACCCGTGAACGTGAATGCTTATACAACCACAACTTCATCACAACATTATCGCACTTAAGATCCAACAACTTTCACTTCAACTCACGATAAAATGGAGAAAGAAAGATACTTATCTTCGGGTTTCAATTCAGAAATACAACAAATGCAACTAATCAAGACAAATCAAAAGAAAGTTGCATGGTATCTTTTCAACGACTTCATTCACACCTCAAGTGTCTTTCAAACAACGACTTAAAAGGAAGTCGACCGAGGAGGATTTCAAACGCGCATTTTGCAACACTCTTTGGTCGAGAATCTAGAGACTTTCACGGCACAATGTTTCCTGTACATGGATCAACTACAAAAGCAACTTGACAACGAAGAATTTCAAGACATTGGATCCATGTCTGCTTATAAAGTACTCGAGACACAGTTTCAGATGTTCATCAAGTCACGGTTTTATTTGGATGATGAATATGTTGACATGATACGCAACAAATTCCTACAATACACTCGTACCGCTAATCCAGAATCCGTGACATCACTGATCCAACACATGGAATTGTTAATAGTCGATGGTGAAAGAGCACAACATAAAATGCAGTATGAAAGAAGGGTGAATAAAAGACAAATCCAGACAACAGAGGAAAAGATTGATACGAGTAATGCGATTTGATTCAATTGGATGCTAGTTCTGTTATCATTGAAAGTAATGGGACAGAATCAAAAAGAGCAGGATACAAGCAGCCGAACAGGGTATGATGCACATATTGATGATGGCAGAATTCAGACCCATAAATAGATGAAGAGCCAATTGGCTGAGTACCAATGACTGCTGATGATAATTGTAGCATCTGCTACAGGACAACAGCATACTGAGCAACCTGAATTCATTAATGAAGGAGAGTTGACCAAGAATGCTGAACAATGTCATGACATATGTCCTTTGCCTGCTAAATTAACTGATGACAAGACAACTGAACTCTCAAATCAATCACTCGAGTCTGAAAATGTTTGTCTCAAAAAGACTGTTGCCCAGTGTCAAAAAGATTTTGCAAAACTCGAAGCACATTGTATTATCTGAACTACAATTGCAAGACCAATGTTTTAAAATCAAGGCAACAGAGTCAATTTTTAAAAGAGAAAAGTAATGAAGCCAAAGTTAAAAATGACATCGATGTAACTGAAACAATAAACATCGAATTGGAACATAGTGTGGCTAAATTACTTGCAGAGAATGAGCAGTTACATAAGGAAAAAGAGCACTTGAAACAGACTTACAAAGATCTTTTTGATTCTATCAAAAGGACACGAGTTCAGACCAAAAACCAGAATGACTCTTTAATGGAACAACTGAACAAAAAGTCTAATGAAAATGCTGATGTACTACTCAGACTCAGAAAAAAGGGGTTTGCAAATTGCAGCTTAAAAAATGAGTTAAGGAAATTAACAGGAAATATGTGAATACTAAGTTTTACAAAACGCAACAATCTTGGGAAAACCGGTTGGACAACCACTCAAAAACCAATCCGTTGTTTAGACAACCGACTGCATAAGTCTGAAAGACCTGATAAATTTCAAAACCACGGTTTTGCCTCCCAAGTTGATGTGAACAACGACTTGTCAAAACCAGTCACTACACATCATTTGCCTAAGGGAAGAGAATCTGCCCCTGCAAAACCTCATCACATGATTGCACCAAGCTCATCTAGGTATAGCTCAAACGACATTGTTCATAATCACTACCTAGAGGCAGCTAAGAAAAAGACACATGAACACTCTAGGATCCCTAGAAATTTTTCTGACTCCAAACATTTTGTTTGCTCGACATGTCAGAAATGTGTCTTTAATGCCAATCATGACGCTTGTGTAATAAAATTCCTAAAAGAAGTCAACTCGCGTGCTAAGGTTCCATCCAATAAGACAACAAACAGAAACAAACCCGTAGAGCAAATAAGGGTTGCAACGAAACCAAAAAGACAGATCCCAAAAGGACATAGGTTTTCAATCAACAAGACTACCACTGTGCATGAGAAAACAACAAGTCCTAGATCTTGTCTTAGGTGGCAACCAACGGGTAGAATTCTCAAGACTGTTTGTCTTAGATGGGTTCCAACAATGAAAGACATTCGCCTCTAGCACAACAAAGGTTGAAAGTGAACCCCCAAATGGTTCAAATGCAGATATCCCTAACCAATATAAAAGCGAACAAGCTCTAAATGTCAGTGCAGGTACTCTCTTAAGTACAGGTACATCTTTCAATCCTATAGAGGAAGGACTCAGAGTTTGGTTGCGAAAAAGAAAGAAAGGCGGCTATTTTTGATGAAGTACAATCTAGATCTTTCTACTGGTGTCGTTACAGATGTAAAGCTTATTTTAGTTGGATTTAGTGGCTTAAAAAACCCTCACCTTGTCACTTTGTAATCTTCTGGCTCCTTGCTAGTTTTTTTCTCTAAATAAAATTCGCCGTTCAAAAAAAGGTTGTGGGAATGCTTAAGAAAATGGGTAGCTGTGGAATACAAGGACCTTGAAATAACTTCATGCCCCCACTTAAATTATACAACGTCCTTGTTGTATAGATAAAATTCGCCGTTCAATAAAATTCGCCGTTCAATAAAAAAATATTTTAAATTTGATCCATTTGGAAGCATGTTAGCATTTTATTTGTGAAAATAAGGACAAGTACGTTCTAATTCTCCACCCCTCACTTAAATTATACAACGTCCTTGTTGTATAGATAAAACAATTAAATAATAATGGAAATAGAATTAGAACGAGGAAACTCCCCTGATATTTTGCTCAGGAATGAATCTCCAAGTTGAGTTCATGAGCAAAAAGTGTGTTGAACAGCCGCCTTGGTATTTCAAGAGTCCAACACTTTGAGATTTCTAGATTTATAAATACTCCACCAACGTTGTCGTTTCGTTCAGAAGGTTCATGTGTTAAGCATAAGAAAACAAGTGCAACTCCATCTCTGGTGTATTCGTTAAAATACAGTAAACTAAAACTAAATACTGTACAGGAAGTCGATACGCCGTATCCATACCCCAGGATACGCCATATTAATACCTGTATACGCTGTATTCGTTTAATGAATACGACGTATAGACTATGCTAAAAATTAAGACTGGATAACATCCAGATAGTCAATACGCCGTATCCATGGGGTTTGGATACGCCGTATAGACAGTCTGGGAGGACAGACTTGATAATAAAATTAAAAATTACATTCTGGGTTGTCTCCCAGCAAGCACTTTTGTTTACAGAAAAGTCTTTAAGTTAGACTTGCCCCAATTTAATCCCATCCATATAAAACAATTTGGGGTCGAACGGGATGCCAAATGGCACATACAAATTCCTGATTAGGAAAATGAATGACATCCCTTTGTTAAGATGATTCCAAGTCATGATATTAACATTAATTCCTTGATAAAAATTCTAGTTTTGAAAAATTTAATAGATGTATCATGACTTGTTTCCAAAAGCTTATTTGACTCTTGTGTATCAACATTTGTTACATTAGGTGATGGTATGACAGACATATCCCTCGAAGGTTGTTCAATATCGATTTTATCATTATCATTGTCCGTATCCGATTTTAAATCACTGGGATAAATCACGTTAAAAGGAAGTAGATCATTAAAGTATAAAATGTTTTGTTCCTCTTCATCACATTCGAACAATGATGTTTCATCTTTCAAATCAAATTCATCGATATGTCTAGGACTTATAGTAGGTTCAGTTAAGAGATCTGATTTAGACGTTAGAGCATCATTGTAAACAATGGCTGGAAATTCATTCTCAAAATCTTTAAAGAAGTCTAAATCATTAAAATAACTGACCTCGGGCCCGGGTGACGAAAATGAAGGCATATTGACTTTTTCATTATTATTTTCAAATTCCGTTTTCAAATTGTTGACAAAAATTATTTTATAGAAAAATGAATTTTCGTCATAAACTACTGTGTAATCTTCATCGTCAGATTCATCAAACGATATTCTAAAGTCAATTTCATTATCGTTAAGAGAACTTACAGTGGGTTCACAAGAGAGTGTTTCATTTGATGTCAAATTATCATTGAAGATTATAGCTGGGAATTCGGTTTCAACGGATCTGAGATCGTGAACGTCTTCATCGTACCAAATTCTACCATACTTAGCAGTTTCCCAGTTAAACACTTTCCCACGTTTTCGAGCTTTTTCTTCCTCGAGCCTTATGTATTCCTCTATAGTAATGTTGGGGTCGTCCATTCTAACCTGTAATAAATTTGTTTGGAAAAAAAACTGTCAAATAGCCTAATACGCCGAATTAAGTAAACTAAATACGCCGTATTGATGATAGAGTCGAACACGCTGTATTGGTTTGAAATAATTTATACACCGTATCCAAGAAATTGAATACGCCGTATTGAGTATTCGACTCAGAATGTTACAGCAGGCTGTAACAATGCACACAAACAAACACACAATATGCAAAAAGTATTACAATGAGGAATTAAAAACACACAAACAGACACATAATTATGCAATTTAAACTAAACTAAAACACTAATAAATAAGAATTAAACAACTTCACTCCCCGGCAACGGCGCCAAAAAGTTTATGTGTCATTGTGTAGGTGTTATTTTATGTATCAAATTTTACTATTTATATTTTACCGACTTAACCTAAAAACAATACTAACAGGTAGTGTACTCAATCAGTTGTAGGTTCGTTGTTAAGTAGGGTGTCGATCACTAAGAGCGAGAGCATTAATATCTAATTTATCAGTATTTTAGTTATCTAATTTATGCAAATCCTAAGCTAATGATAAGGGGGGATTCAGCCTCAGAGGCTGGCACGAGTTTGGGTATCTATGATAAGGTTTTGGTGACAAGTAAACCAATTAACACACGCAAGACGATTAACAAATGATAGAGAAGCAGTCAAATACTAATGTAAAGAAAATATATCAACCATGATTAATCCGATAAAACACAGGTTTGTTTATTAGTTCAATGATAGTCTTATTTCGAAGTGGCATATCATTCTTAAGACTTAGGCGGTACTTAATCCTAAGACCTAGATACAAACAATCCTATCATAATTAACGTGCCCGCATAAAGCATCCTTCTTGTTGATTATAATCTACCTTAGGTGATTAATAATGGGATCTTATTAAACTCTAGCCCATTGGGACTTTACCCACTTACTTGCAAATATATGGAGAGCCATCCAGACTCTTAGCTACGCCCACAAACCACCGAAGTTGCAGCGCTATTTAATATGTCGGGGACTAGACCAGGTTGAATGTTATGTCACAATACACGCACATAAAAAGTAGAAAATTGGTAACATAATCAAACACATACCGATAGAATTAAGACAGTCAAGATCAAATAAATTCCAAAAATTTTAAACCTTCATAAAAATGGTTGATACTAAAGGTATTAGCCGATAGTCATTGTAAATTACACACGGATTGATCATTGAACGATTCAAATAAAGGAAACCTCCCCCCTATTGAACGTTATTCAGTTGTGCGAAGATTACAAGAGTTTTATTTATGATCTTGAGACTCATTTATGACCTTCTTGGCTCTTCTATACGTCTGAGAGTCAACTTGGTGGTTTAGGGATTTTTTTTGCATACCTAAAACTGAGTTTATGGTCTTGTATTTATAGTATCTGAAATACGCCTGGATACGCCGTATAGGGATAAGTGGATACGGCGTATAGGGGTTAATTTCCTTGGAGTCCGTGATAAGATCAAATCAATTAAGATAATTACCATCAATCATATTAAATGCGTATCTTTGACTGATGAACAACTGTGCATACGGCGTATTGGTTGTAGTGGATACGCCAGATCGGGAATTGATCATTACGCGTTTCTTGTGCTGAGTTGACGCTGATATGCCGTATCTTTTTTACTGGATACAGCGTATAGGTGCAGAAAATAATATTCTTCAAATGTCTTCATTTAAGCTTGAATTGCGCCTTTTTGTTTTCTTCACAAGTGACTCATAAATACTAAAATATAAACTTTCAAGCATTAAGTACCAATATCTTGCAATAATTATAATAAAAGGTGGGTAAATTACGTGGATAAATGATTGTAAAGTCTATGATGTTTTTGATGACTCTCCCCATCCCCTTAAACAATGACTGTTTCTATTTTTAAAGAGCTTTGGCGTTGTATTGAGAAAGTAGAATGTCTTTGAAACGCATTTTCCTGATGCTGAATGTTTTATTTCGGTGAAAATTTAACACATGAAATAATAGATTTCTCCTTATTTTAAACATTTAAGGCAATGGACACGTCACACTTTAGGTAACATAGAAGCCGGGTTGTGATGCAAAGTAATCACAAGCCTTTGCATGGTCATTAGTAGACTTTATGGACGAGAATAAACATCTCGTTGTGAGGTCAGATTTCTTTTTGAAATACTTGCCTTTTAGATGATGCCCGGTTGCTTATATGAAATAATAGCAAGCATTTTTGGCATGTTTTGAAAGCATTTATAACTTCTGCTCGAACTTCATTTACATCCTCGTATCGTTAAAGCTTTCAAGATAATGCAAAAGTATGAGCATGTCGGTCAAAGACACAAGATCGCAAGATGGCAAAGACGATAAAGACAATGACAAAGGCTCAAAGTCAAGATCGCAAAGCATGAAGGAACAAGCCTACAACAAATAACGAAGACAAAGACCAAGAACACTCGAGCTTAAACGACAAAAGCAATCTCACTGATCTCATGAAGGAGTGTCATCAATGAACTCACTTCGGGGGAGATTGTTAGCCTCAATTTTATTGAGTCAATAAAGGAAGCTCGTTCCCGTGTTCAAGACCTCACTTCGGGGGAGATTGTTAGCCTCAATTTATTGAGTCGAACAAGGAAGCTCGGTCACTCTACGATGGAGCTTCGGTCTTTAATTAGTTAATGTTGTAATAGGATAATATCGGGAATCGGGCTCGATAGTTAATCTAATATTGTATATGTTTCGGGTTTAATCCCAAGCAAAACCCGAGCCCGGGTCCTAGTTAAATATCCCGCGCGTACCTTCAACGCGACGGGGTATATATACTTTTTCTTCTTTAGAAAAAGTAAGTTGTTCATTTCTAAAAAAATATCTTTCTCATTTCTCTCTCATTTTTCTCTCCTCTTTCTCTCTCTAAACAACTCAATCTATCTCCTTTCTAGTTTGATTTCGTGTATGATATATATGTTATGAAGTGTTATCGGGATCCTACATAGTGGGTGTTTAAACTATGTCTATTTGTCTTTCTATGTAGTTTGTCTTTAAACAATGGGTACCCTTAAACAATGTAGCAGCATGTGGCTGAACCACTAACTTATGTATCTTATGTTATGGATTTTAATGTTTTATGGGTTGACTTGGCTGTTTACCCAATTGACTTATCTATTTTAACCCATTTCACTTGACTGTTTTTATCCATGAAAATATGCAGTAAAGAATAACACAAACAATGACATAAAAGACATTCATTTCATTACATAAAACCATTACATAAGTCACATTGATTACATCCCTAATACCATTACATAACAAGCATAAACCCTACACCATTACATAACAAGATTAAACACATAAACTACATTCCTAAAAACCATCCCTAAAACCACCACAACCTTCAGTTGATTATAAAATACATAACAAACACCACCACAATAAACACAGCAATTGCTTTCTTGTAGCAATCACCAGTCACTGTTCTCTCATTCAATTCCATCTCCAAATCACAAATTCTTGACCTGTAGGTGTATTCTTGAACTTGCATTTCTCTCCTTGCTTGTTGGAGTTGAGTATAAAGATTGTGCATCTTAGTTCTATAGTAACCATAACGGATCTCAGCATCAAGAAAGTAGTAGAATCTGCATTGGTTGCCCGATTCCTAAATGTGACATAATCAGAAACAAAATTAGAAGTAAAAGAAAGGAAATAACCAAAAGATCAATGCTTTTGCTTACACTATGATTAGGGCATCACAGAAATTGCCTAGCTGGGTTTGCAGGCGTTTGTAATGTTCTTTCAACAACGGGGAGCTCACAGAAGCAATGGGTGGGAATATGTCGAATCTAAGTTGATGTAGAAGATGATGAAGACATCTTTTAATTGATTTAGGAATTAAGGTTTGTATTTGGGGGAAAAAGTTAAGGTTATAAAATGAGGGATAATGTGGGTATATAAAGAAGGGTTGGATAACATGTCACCAATACAACTGTACAACGGTTCTATTTGTTTAGTTAGATGCCACGTAAGCGTTTAGCCTGTTAAACCGGTGGAAAATTCAGTGTACATACCATATTGACGCGAAATGCAAAGTTCAGGTATGATATGAGTAATAAATTTAGCACACGTATCATATGAGTACATTTGAGAAAGTACGTGGCTATTTTAAGTTAAAAACACTAGTAATGAACACTCGTAATTATTAAAATAAAGCTAATTGGGCCTAAAGTTAGATTAGTTAGCCCAATTAGCTAAGTGGAGTTAGTTAAACGGGAGTAGTATAAATAGATAGAATTTGACATAATTAGGGCTTCCTCATTCTTGTAACATCCTCATTCTTATTACTAAATTACTAAATTACTAATTACTATTACTAAATTTATTTAAAGAGCGGAAATTGGGAATTGACCTGCATTTAATAAAGCCCAAAAGCATTAAATGTAACCCAATGCATCTGGCAGAAATTCGACTGTAACCCGCTGGAACCCGTTCCAACTTCCGGAACTTCGACCCACCCGCCCCGATCCTGTCTCTCTATCTTCTCCACCCACTGCTAATTTATTATAGGACACGTGTTAACAATATATTCATATGGATAGCTGATTCATCATCTCCATCTCCAGCTGTTATCAAAACAATTATAAAAAACAATTATAAAAAAACACCAACAAAAAACACTCACATACAGTACCATCGGCGTCGTGTATTTGGTTTTCCGTTTAACCGGTGATTGGGTTGATGTTGTATTTCTTTTTAATTTTTACTACCTTATTGTGATTAAAGATTTGGTATTTTGGGTTTTTTTGTAATAATAATTATGTTTAGGGTTTTTGAGTATTCATATTATTGTTTTTTCTAGGAAATCAACATTGAGGATAATGGGGCTTTGTTGACAGTAAAGAACAAGAGGGTTCGTCTTTTATTCGGGACCTCAGATGAATATGGATTGATATTCATAGGGAGGTGAGCATTTGCTTAAAAAGTATAAATATGACATCTTTAGTTTATGCTAAATTGTGTTCTTGGATTTGATTGGGGAAAGACTGGGAGAAAAAAGGTTGTTGCAGGCTTTGATTAGGATTAGATAGCAGAACAAACTATTGAGGGGGTGTTTGGATTACATTATTTTCTTGGCTAATGGGTTTATCTCAATTTAGATATGCTTACTTTTTAGGGCGTACAAGCTTATTAAGTTGAGTTTGTGGACTTAAATTTTGAGTATATTCATTTTTTTGTGAAGTAATTTAAGCATGTAATCATGAAATTGGTGAAATGAGCTCATCCAAACACTCCCTTGCTAAAGCAGTTACTGAGATTAGTGTTAACATCATATATCTGGTCATAGGTGTGTCAGTTGTTGAATAGTGGTAATCGGAGGGACATGTATAGCGAGTTCTTCAATGATATATGCCAATGACGTTGTTCAATCCGCTCCCTGCACACAAGGAAGGTAACTACTGCTTTTTTAGTATTTACATGACAATGTTTGGTTGCTAAAAATCTCTGCAGAAAACTGTTTTAAGGCGTTATCTGGTCGCTGAAAAATTGTGCATGAAACTGTTTAGAAGGAAAAAAGAGATGGGTTGTTTGGGTGATGAAGTTTTGGGCAGATAGGTATTTTTAAAACGTACTTTGGGTGCTAAAATATTTGTGCAGAAATATATTTTAAAGGTTGTTTGGTTGCTGAAAATTGTTTAAAAAGAAAAAAGATGGGTTTGGTATGTGTGATAGTACCTCATTAGCTGCGATTTTATGGTTTTATTACTTATTTTCATGACTTCTTATTGACTTTTATAGGAATTGTGCGAATTGAGGCCGACGTTGCTTAAAACGATTCAAAATATGAAAAATGTAAGATTTGTTTTTTAATGTTTTGATTTTGTTTGTTAATCTGGGCTTTGAAAACACATTAGGCTTAACTTGATAAGCTTATAAGCGTTATCAAGTGTGATATTGTTTCTTAAGATCAAATTATGAATAACAAAAAGTCGCTTTCTGTTAATATATGATGTTTCTAACATGTTTTATATTGAGTCTTTTCGCTAAATGTTGTTAGTTGTTCTTTTTAGCAGAATTCATCAATGGAAGCCGCGTTTGACATCCCAACTACAAACATTGTTGAGAGCACGACCACCAACAATGAAAAGTACGAAAGAATTTGAATAGGAAGAATTCGAGAAAGCTTCTAAGTTTAAGACTAGACCTTTGGACAAGAAGGTATTAACAACACTACCCTCTCTGCGTTTGAATTAGTGTCTTGGAACTGGATTGCCTAAATATGTCATTTTTAGTTTATAAATCTGATTTGGATGTCAAGGATTATGATTAAGATGATAAACCATAAAGAGTTATGATATGTCGTATTTTGTGGATACGACATCATTAGAATCAAAACTTGGTAAACAAGATGTGGTCACAAGCTGCACATAATGACCCGCTGAAAAACCTTCCTTATTTACAACTTTTTGGAAATCAAAATTAAACGCGTTTGAACCGTCTATGGGTTCATCAGAATCAAAGAGCAAAAACCCAACATCACCTTTTTTGCGTGGTGTTAACATTACCATTTTTGTCCCCCAACATAAGTTGCAAACCCGTTCTGCACCTTTCTGGCATCGCGGGTACGAACAGTGATTGTAGACCATTGAGGCCATATTGAAGGAAACCTGAACCATGTTTAGTCAATAAAAGCTGCTTTTGTTAAATTTATAATTTGAATTTACTTATGCCTGAACCGTATAGTTTAATCATATTTATGAGGTTACTATACGTTAAATCATATTTGCTTACGCCTGCATGTATCTGTGTGTGTATAAATGTATGGTCACACACGTGTGCGAATGTGAAATTGTGTGTATAACGTCAGATGTTGAAAAGTTTCTGCAGCATGTAATATGATGACATAAACTAACCGCATTATTTTTCCTTTTCATGTGTACCACGATGCGCGTTGGAGGCATACATAAAAAATTACTATATTGATTCGCGATGTGGCACATCAAGTAACATTTTTTTCATTTTACCTGCACTGTATACAGTCAATGACTATCACCGTTCAACTTTGGCACTTTTCGTTTATGGGGTGATAGGAAAGACTCGAAGCTGAAAATTATTGGTAGTGTGAATATACGGTTCGGTGATACGATTAATGCAACAGGAGCAAAGGCGGCGGAATCAACAAAACATGTCTGTCATTTTGGTTGTTGGCTACTGTCGTAATACTGTATGGATAAGCTCTATTTCTTTACAATTGCTCTTTACAATTGCCCTTTACAATTGCTCTTTAATATATTTTAAAGGTTGTTTTATTTAGACTTACTTCGGCCCGTTTCGTTAGACTGTATCATTTAATCTGCGTGGCCTTTTTCAAAGGGAAGGTATGCTTATCTAAATCACAGGTATGATTTTTAGCGCATTGGAACGGTAAACCATTGGGTTTGTAACCATGTCGAACGTATTGCACAAGCATATCCTTCGACTTTGATTCCCGTTGCACTTATTTCATGTTGTGACAAATTTGAAGCACCAATGGCTATTATGGGTAAGTAACTTACTGCGCACATGCCTTTCTCCCGTTTGAATCGACCAGAATATAGGCTAATTTACTGTCTTTATTTGTTGCAGGCGCTGATGATATTCCAACAGTTATCACTTTCTGATTGATGGGGACGTGTCAAGTCAGCATTCGTCTTAGCAAGGCAACACCACATCAGAAACCGTATTCTGAAAATGTATTGATGGTACAAAATGTATCAAGTAAGATCAAGTGATTCGAGTTGCTAATCGTGCTGATGTTGTTGTGGTTTTGTATATTTTGGTCTATATGATGTTTGAGAATTTTTTTTTGTTTTTGAATTGTAGGGCAGGGTTGCAAAAAAGAAGGAAAAACACTCGACGTAGAAAAGATGTAGAAACCTGCCAAAACTCAGCAAGTATGTTATCATGATTCGAGTCATTATTCGTTATTTGTAATTGTGGTTTATATGATGTTTTGAGGTTATGATATGGTTAATTAAGGAAATGTTGTTGGTGAAAACCGTGAAATTTATGTGTTGAAATTGTGATTATAGGTTTTGGTGGTAAACAGGAAGGGAAGATCACTCAGCGTAGAGAATAGCGAAAGACTAAGAATACAAACATACAAAATTCTACCCTCTAGCACATGAGGGACTCAACAACAGAAACTAACGAAGGTTGGTCAAAAGGATTAACATTGCACGATTTGAACTCTCATCAGATGACATGATATGTGAACGAGCTTGAAACAAAAGATAAAAGGTGAGAGTTTGTGTAAACAAAGAGATTAAATTTTTAATCAAATGTTATTTTAACTTTTGAGTCGTTTGATATATATTATTTTCTGTTTTACTTTTCTACAATTCACCTTATGATGTTAGCTAAATAGATACTTATTTTGATTAAAATAACCAAATAAAGTTAGGAGCATTGATATGGATTGAATAAGCAACAAAGATATTGTGACAAGTCTCTTTCTAGATATACTAATCATCAGTATGTTTCTTCACGAATTTGACAATGTTTTCCCACATTCAGACGTTCGAGTGGCTATTAGGACATAGGACCCTACATATTCGCGTTGACCCATATACAAGCAAGCTACCGACAGAGTGTCACATTGTGGTGTTCTTGAGTTCGTTGCTGAAGAAGGCGTGATATGCATGCCTTATTGGGTATACTTTCTCAAATTTATTTAATTTGCGCTTTTTTATTGGTTCAGCTATTCTATTTAGCATTTAGTTTTTTAGACCCTATAAGATGTGCTCATTTGCACATACTGTTTATTTTTATCCAGATGATAAAAAATCTTCTTTTAGAAAAAGGAGACCTTTTGCGAGTCAAGAATGGGACCCTGCCAAAGAGCACACATGTCAAGCTGCAAATATATACATCGGACTTTTTGAATATATCGAACCCAAAAGCAATGTAAGTCAATAAGCTTGGTCCATGGTACTCTATTAGAGGTGACAACATGGGGGTCTGGCTACGGTTCATCTTTAGCATGGGTCAGTATGGAAATGGGTTGGGTTTACCGACAAACACTACTGTCCATCTTTATAAATGAATAATTAACTAATAATGGATTCGGAAACATTGTTATTTCTACAATAATGTAACTCTTTAAATAAGACCAGTATAGGAGGTTGTATGCATTTAAAAGTATAATATCCGCTAATTTTAACCCGTTTGAGTTGTTTACCTTTGTGACCCTTCTAAGATATACACGATCTAGATCGACTAATTCATATGTACATGGGTCTAAGTAAATATGTCAAAATTCCCACTTTATGCTACATATTGCATAGTATTAATTATTTACAAATTATTATGTCTTTGTTTGTGTTTTGCAGCTTAGAGACAACACTGAGGAACTTTTCATGCTTAACAACAAACAATACTACATTGATATCATTGAATCAAAGCCTAAAAATGCGATTACAACCATTGACACCGACTGTGAGGTAGACTTTGCTCTGCCCCTTGATTACAAAGAAGGGGCCAATTTTAGCAAGTAAGTTACTGAATGCCAAACACACCTCTATTCGTTGTGCATTTAAATGCCATATTTTGATACTCAAAATTATTAGTTTTAGGTTTCAACATTGATGTGAAAGCTAAACAGAGTAGTATCCTTGGGTGGGTATGTTCACCTGTTTCGGTTTTTTTGTTGAGAGTTGTTTCTTTGTTGACGTTCGTCGTCCTTTCTTATGTATGTTAATATCCTAATTTTTCGTTGGCTTTAAAAATTTGTTACAGTATACTCTCGATGCTGTTAAAAACATACTCAGTAATCAGTGGGTTTAGGTCAAAAGATGTCTTTGATATGATTACAAAAACCAAGGTTTTTTAATAAAAAAGCAATTTATCAGGTTTTATTGAGTTGTATATGTTACTTAACTAAATGCTGACATAACATCTATCTTCACCTAAATGCATTTCATTGAAGCCGATAAAAGCCACTTTATTTTGTCTACTATATATGTTTAGTTACATTATGCATCTAACACTGTATTTTACAGGCAAATAGGAAGAGCTAGCAGCTCAAGCATGGCATCCAAAGAAACTGGAACATAGTCGGAGCAGGTCTCTTAGTCTCCCTTATGCGATGTCCGAACATGGTTTGAGAGAGTGAAGGGTGAAACAACTAATCCATTTCATTCTTAAAGGTAACTATCGACCTAATTTTTTTTATCTATTTACAAAATTCAAAATTCATTTCATAGCTAAAAATACTAAAGAAGGCCCTCCCATTGATTTGCTTTTGTTCTAGAATTGTATATCTGTGCGAATTAATCATAATAATAGTTGATCAAATGCTTTTCAAAACTGAAAGATGGATCAAATTTTATTACATGCTTTACACAAAAAGGTGTTTCAGGTCAACTCCAGCTGACCTTGATTTGACCCATCCCAAAATTATCCATTTAGACTAGACTGTCGAGTTATCAATAACTAAGATAAAGAGCACAATTTGCTTAGTTTTTAGGTGGTCGAATGACTGGCTTCCATTTTACCATGTAACATGGTGACAAATATGGTTGCTTTTATATCTATTACATGTGCCTTTTTCTGATTTTATCACCATCTAAACTACAATTAGGTTGTCACTGATATGGGAACCGTTTGAATCTTGCAGGTGACACCAAACCTATATGGCAACCTAATTTCAAACACTGCTGCTGGTAGCGCAGGTGTAATGCCAAGGGGTATGTACTTAACCAGTTGCTTTGTATATCATACTAAATCCTGTTGTAACTGATATTAAAATGACTATGCAAAACTAAATATTTAAGCACTATGAGTAGATTAAGTAAATAATGAAGGATTTTTACAGGAAATGTTGGGACAGAGCATGCTATATTTGAGCAAGGTGCATCAGCTAGAAATGTCGGGAAACCAAAAATGGTTGAGAAGAAGATAGCAAACCCTGTGGGTTCGCTTCTTTCATCAACAATGATGGTTAGCACGTTTTTTAAAATATGAATGAAAGTTCCTTGTTGTTTATTTAACTCAAAAAATTGACCAGAGTGTTGGCTAAGTGCTTCAAACGTACGTATGTTTCTTTTAATTATTTATACGGTTCTTCATTCGAATTTTTCATAACTAACAAATTGTAGAGCTTTGCATATAAATTTATGTTTTGAAACTGATGACGTATAATACGTGTAACAGGCCTCCAGACCTGGATTACATAAATTATACATGGGCCCAAGCCCAACAAGACAATCGCAAAGCACAATAGGCCAAAGCTAAGCCCAGTCCCGTGTTGGCACGGCCCGGTAGAAATAAGACAGACGTGATAGGCCTTTCGCGGACCAAGCAACATCTGAGGAAGGGTACCCACGTCCGTAAAACACGCCTTATCCAATAAGGGTCCCACTTCGGCCCACTAACAGAAATGAGCGAAATATTAGGAAAACCTAATATTTGGCTCACCTATAAAAAGGGGTACTCTGACACCCCACAAGGTATGATTTTCTGACTACATTCTACACACACACATACTCTGATATTCTCTGATAAAACATGAATACTTACTCTTACGCCGGAGTCTAATCGTGGGGTCCGTCCCCACGATAAGACTAACGGTTTGTCTTTATTTGTGCAGGAAACCATCATCATCACTTGATTTAGTACAAGATCATGTCAATTGGCCCAGCCCAATAACCATTTAGATCCATCCTCTAAACTCATAACATTTTTTGTACTAACAAGTTGGCGCCATCCGTGGGATACGAATACAACCGTGTTTCCTAAAATACTCACCATGAGCACCAACGAACAAACTCTCCTTAGCCAGCCCATGTCCGTCGTGAGGAATACACTGGAAGGAGCCAGTTCCGCAAGATCCAGGCAGGCCTATTTTCGATAAAGCCTTACGAGAATACTGCGACAGGAACTATCATCATATTTTACCAATCATAGCTAAAAAAGTGCACCAAGAGAAGGCGCAACAAGAAAAGCTTAAGGTAGTAAAAGCTCGTCTCAACTTTGAGGAGACCTCACATCATTCTGAGTCAGGGACACCCATCAAAAGAAGGGGTCTGAAGGAAAGGCTCAAACCAAGGTATGTCCGCAGCAAATCCGGAAGCCCTGAGCAGAGATGTGGCCGCCCCGAGTCACCTAAGAAAAAGGGTTCGGACAAGAACGCGGTGTTCAAAAGATTAGAAAAAGGCGTATTCCACAGGCTCGGAGACAAGGGGAAAAGTGTGTCTGTATATTCAGACGACTCATGGTATCGGTCATACCACAGTAGCCACAGGGACACTGAAAGCTGCCACCAAAGTTCTCGATCAAGAACAAGGGAGCACGCTTCTGAGAGACGTTATAACAAAAGGGCATCCTCGAAAAGAACGGAGGAGTTATCAGAAAGCGAGGGTAGCGCCGGAGGTCATTGGAAGTCAAAAGTAAAAAGGCCAAAGTCGAGTGTTGGATGACCTGTCCCAACCATGGGTATGTGAAGAAACATATCCTTTCACTCCTCGGATCCGTTACTTTGATTTCCCAAACACTAGAATGCCTAGTCACATTAAAACATATGATGGAAGCGAAGATCCGAAAGATCATTTAAAGATTTTTCAATCAGCCGCTAAGACGGAACGATGGGCAATGCCAACATGGTGTCACATGTTCAACTCTACACTTACTGGAAATGTCAAAGTATGGTTCGACGACCTCCTCAAGGAAACAATTGATAGCTATGATGACTTAAAGAAAGCATTCTTAGAAAACTACCTCCAGTAGAAGAAATGCATTAAAGACCCGGTCAAAATTCATAACATCAGGCAGAAAGACGGGGAGTCTACGGAAGAGTTGACAAAGGATTTATAAGACCGAGATCCTCACCCTGGGGAGCCCCGGTCTTGTTTGTCAAAAAGAAAGGTGGATCTTTTCGGATGTGTATTGACTATCGCGAGCTGAACAAGCTAACTGTGAAGAATTGATATCCACTTCTGAGAATCGATGACTTGTTTGATCAGTTGCAAGGGTCAAAAGTCTACTCTAAGATCGACATGAGATCTGGTTATCACCAACTCAGAGTTTGGGAGGAATACATTATAAAGACAGTGTTTAGAACACGCTACAGTTACTGTGAGTTTTAAGTGATGCCGTTTGGACTGACCAATGCACCGACAGTATTCATGGATCTGATGAATCGGGTGTGCAAACCGTACTTAGATAAATTCGTGATTGTTTTTATTGATGACATCTTGATCTAATCCAAGAGCAAGGAAGAGCATGCAGAACATATTAAGTTAATTTTGGAGTTGCTTAAGAAGGAATAATTGTACGTCAAGTTTTCGAAATGCGATTTTTGACTGTCAAGGGTATAATTTCTTAGACACGTGATTGATAGTGAAGGCATTCACGTGGACCCAGCTAAGATTGATTCAATCAAGGATTGGGCATCGCCCAAGACTCTGATATAAATTCGTCAATTTCTTGGTCTTGTTGGCTATTACCGACGATTTATCGAAGGGTTCTTAAAGATTGCCAAACATATGATGAAGTTGACTCAAAAGAACGTGAAGTGTTATTGGACAAAAAAGGTAGAAGCTGTATTTCAATTGTTGAAGCAAAAGTTATGTAGTGCACCGATCTTATCTTTGCCTGAAGGTAGTGAAAAATTCGTGGTTTATTGTGATGCTTCTTGCAAATGGTTGGGCGCAGTTCTGATGCAAAAGGAGAAAGTCATAGTCTACGTATCACGCCAACTCAAGATTTACGAGAAGAATTACACTACACATGACTTAGAACTTGGAGCGGTGGTGTTTGCTCTCAAAATGTGGAGACATTATTTGTACAGTACGAAATGCGTTGTGCTCACTAATCATAAGAGTTTGAAACATATTCTAGATCAGAAAGAGTTGAACATGAGACAACGTAGATGGTTAGAGATGTTGAGCGATTACGACTGCGAGATTTGTTATCATCCAAAAAAGACGAACGTGGTGGCGGATGCCTTGAGCTGAAAGGAACGGATTAAGCCACTACAAGTTCGAGCTTTGGTTATGACGATTGGTCTGAACCTACCTGTGCAAATTTTAAATGCTCAAGTTAAGGCGAGAAAAGAGGGGAATTTTAGAACCAAAGATCTATATGGTATGATTAAGAAGCTAGAGCAACATATTGATGGAACATTATGCTTGAATGGGAGGAGTTGGATACTTTGTCGAGGTAACTTAAGAGAGTTGATTATGCATGAATCGCATAAGTCAAAATATTCAATTCATCCTGGACCGGACAAGATGTACCAAGATTTAAAGAAACTGTATTGGTGGCCGAATATTAAAGCAAAAATTACCACCTATGGTATGTGCTTAAATACACATACCTTTTACCTTTAAAAACGAGCTGAAATAACCAAAAACGGACTTAAAATGCCAAAGATACGCTTGTTTTGCTAAATGTATTGTGCAGGAACGGATAACCAAGAAAAGGACGAAAAACAAAGCCAAAACAACAAAACCGGACTCGGAATGGAAAAGCTGTAAAGGACAAAGCCAAAGCAAAGCCAAAGATCAGAAAAGTCAAAGTCAAAGTCAACTCAACAAATTAACAGTCAAAACCGGAGCCGTAATTGAAGAATACTATTGGTTGCAATCTCAACCCATCTGATGGGCCGGGAAAGCCCAATAGTATATTAATGAAGACTGTGAAGACCAAATGGGCCCTCAATCAATGACAACAGCCCATTTGTGTGCAATTGACAGAGACTATGAAGACTTTGAAGGCCCGATCCTAGCCCTTGAACAAGCCAATCTCAGCCATTGTACACACAAAACCCACCCAAACCTTATTGGGCCTTAAAAAGCCCAATAACATAAGCCTAAACCTTATTGGGCCCAGACACACCCAGTTGGGCCCAATACATAACCAAAGCCCAATAAAGGCCCAAAAACAATTTTTTATAAAACCTCAGGGACTGAAATTGTCAATTTTGAAAATGTTTTATAAAAGAAAAAGTGTTTTAAAAATATAAGGGACTGAATTTGCAAGTTTCTAAAACTTCTATCTCTTTATAAAACACAAGGGCTGTTTATGCCACTTTTTAAACTCGTTTTATAACTAAAAAAGAAAAGAAACAAAAGAATGGAAAAGAGCTAGAAGTTGAGGGGTTCTTCTTGGGCAAATGAAACTTTTAAAACCTGTTAACCCAATAACCGCTCACCCCTCAAGTTTTTCCCGCCAACTCCCTAGAACCCCCCACCATCACGAGATACCTCCCCATCTTTTACCCAACCCATCCTTTACCCAGTC
Organism: Tanacetum coccineum; assembly: GCA_026074375.1. NCBI lineage: Eukaryota > Viridiplantae > Streptophyta > Magnoliopsida > Asterales > Asteraceae > Tanacetum > Tanacetum coccineum. The sequence goes on from BQNB010080560.1 coordinate 21,203, forward strand.
AAATCCTAAACCCACACCTATTAACCTGTTAAAATGCCACCTTGGCAATCTCACCAAGCCCGAGCAACATCAATGGTGGAAATGGCTTTAAAAGAAGCACAAAACTTCATCAATGGCTAGGAATGGTTGCTGAGACTCCACACACACAAGAAGCACAAGTATAGAAGCCTTGAAGCTTCTATAAATTAGGGAAAGCACAAAGCCGAACGACACTAGTTTTAGTTTTAGCTTTTCTTATTTAATTTTTACTTAACTTGTAATTTAAGTTTGCAGCTTACTTTTTTAATGTAATGTCACTATTTTTAAACAAATTAATGCAAGTTCAAAGTTAATCTTGAGTTTCTTGTTTTTCAAATTTTATTTATCTTATAACTCAATTCTTAATCCTTAAAAATTGTGTTTACTTGCCTCTTTGTAATCCTTCTACAGCTAAGGTTAACTTACATTGTTTTTTTTTAGTTAATTCAAGTTTAAAAAAATTTTGGTTTACTTAAAAGGGTGTTTGGTTTAAGCTTGAAAACGGGTCATATGGGGGTTTTGCATGGGTCAAGTGCACTCAGCCACTTTTGGCTGAGTGTGTAGGTTAATCTAGCCACTTACATCACCACCTTTAGTTTGGAAATAAGTTTTTGAATGCCCTTTTGTTTTCTGTAAAAATCTGAAAAAGCCACCTTGAGCTTAAGTGCTCAAGCTGCATAAGCAGCTTAAGCACATTGTTTAAGTGCTCTTTGGTGTTGTTTCTACCCATAAACCCAAGCCCTTGTTGCTGTCACTTGGGAGGAGGGGGTTTAAGTCAAAAATAAGCTTTGCATTTTTTAGAACCCTCAAGTTGAATCTACAAATTCAGCAGCTTATATTGCTTTCCAAACCCTCATCCTTTGGAAATAAGCTCACTAGTCAAAAAAAAAAAAAAAAAAAAATCAAAAAAAACCCAAAAAAAAAACGAAGAAAAAACAATAAAGTAAATACAACAAAAAAAAACAAAATAAAAAAAACAATAAAAAAAAAAAAAAAAAAAAAGGAAAAAAACAAACTAAAAAAAAAAACCACAAATAATAACCAAAAAAAAAAGCAATAAAAAAAAAAAAAAAAAAAACAGAAAAAAAAAACTAAAAAAAACAAACACTAAAAAAACAAAAAAAAAAAAAAATCAAAAAAACAAAAATAAGCAGATCCGGAAGCCCTAAGCCAAGACGTGGCCGCCCCGTGTCACCTAAGAAAAAGGGTTCGGACAGGAATGCGGTGTTCAAAAGATTGGAAAAAGGCGTATTCCACAGGCTCAGAGACAAGGGGAAAAGTGTGTCTGTATATTCAGACGACTCAAGGAGTCGGTCATACCACAGTAGCCACAAGGACACTGAAAGCTGCCACCAAAGTTCTTAATCAAGAACAACGGAGCACGCTTCTGAGAGACGTTATAACAAAAGGGCATCCTCGAAAAGAATGGAGGAGTTATCAGAAAGCGAGGGTAGCGGCGAAGGTCATTGGAAGTCAAAAGTAAAAAGGCCAAAGTCGAGTGTTAAGGATGACCTGTCCCAACCATGGGTATGTGAAGAAACAGATCCTTTCACTCCTCGGATCCATTACTTTGATTTCCCAAAAGCTAGAATGCCTATTCACATTAAAACATATGATGGAAGCGAAGATCCGGAAGATCATTTAAAGATTTTCCAGTCAGCCGCTAAGACGAAACGATGGGCAATGCCAACATGGTGTCACATGTTCAACTCTACACTTACTGGAAATGCCAAAGTATGGTTCGACGACCTCCCCAAAACAATTGATAGCTATGATGACTTAAAGAAATCATTCTTAGAAAACTACCTCCAGCAGAAGAAATGCATTAAAACCCCGTCGAAATTCATAACATCAGGCAGAAAGACGGGGATTCTACAGAAGAGTTTGTGCGGAGGTATAAACTTAAGTGTAGGGACGTAAAGGGAGCTTCAGAATGCATGAAAATCTCCGGATTCATGCACGGGATCTCCAATCCCGAGCTAATCAAGCGGCTACATGACAAAATTCCAAAGTCAGTAGACGAAATGATGAGGGTAACTACAGCATTTCTTCGGAGAGAAGTAGCCGCCTCCAACCGTAAATAGAAGAAGTCGTTCATATCATGGAAATAACAGGAAGCTAATCAAAAGTAAAATATCAAAAAAGGAGGCTTCCGGAACCAACAAAGGTCGGAAAGGAAGCAAGATTGTTTTGCATTACTTACAAAAACTCCCAAAGAAATTTTTGCTTTAGACAAAGGAAAATTCAAGGCTCCGCCACCAATGACAACCCCGGTAGAAAAAAGAAATGCTAACAAATTTTGCGAGTTCCATGGAGAAGTAGGGCATAACACAGACGAATGTATGCACCTGAGGAAACAGATTGAAGAAATGCTCAAAGCAGGAAAGTTGTCACACTTGATTAAAGAGATCAAACAAAACAATGGAAAGGAGCAACCTAAGGTGACAAAGAAAGGAGAAACTGCTGGGAAGGATAAAGCGATGGCTATCCTGATGGTTCAACCTTGGGAAAGGGTGGCCAGACAAAGAATTACGCAGAGTTTCTCTCCTAATTCAGAAATCTTGTTTCCACCATTGGGGGAAGATGAAGGGACGGAAGGTCCAATGATCATCGAGGCGGAAATAGGAGGCCACTGCGTGCACCGTATGTACGTAGACGGCGGATCAGCTTCAAAAATTTTGTATGAGCATTGCTTTAGCAGACTCCGTCCAAAAATCAAAAGACAATTGATACGAGCCACTACTCCTTTGATTGGATTCAGCGGTGAAATAATATGGCCGATAGGACAAATACAACTACTGGTAGCAATTAGAGATGAAGAGCATTCCACTTCAGCTTTGATGAATTTTGTAGTAGTGAGACCACCATCCCCATACAATGGGATTATTGGAAGACCGGGGGTTAGGAAATTGCAAGCGGTTCCTTCAATATTTCACGGAATGCTGAATATCCTGGTAGAAGGAGGGGTAATTACTTTAAAAAGCAGCAGGTTAGTACCACTTGAGTGCACAATGGTCTCCGGACCTGAAAGAATCCTCCCGTCCAGCGAATCAACGATGGAAGAAAGGATAAAAGTGGTAATCAACCCAGAATACCCGGAACAGACTATAATGATCGGATCAACTCTCATAGAAGAAGGTTGCAACAAGTTGTGCAGCCTGCTCCAACGAAACTTGGCTATTTTCGCCTGGAAGCCTACGTACATGACTGGCGTCCCAAGGCACATCGCGGAGCACCGTTTAAATGTGCGAAAAGGATGCTCTCCGGTTAGACAAAAGAAAAGGGGGCAAGCGGCCGACAGAAACCAGGCAATACAAGAAGTTGGAAAATTAGTAGAAGCAGGAATCATGAGGGAAGTACACTACCATGAATGGTTGTCCAATCCAGTAATGGTAAAGAAGTACGACAACAGTTGGAGGATGTGTGTAGACTTTAAAGACTTAAACAAAGCATGCCCAAAAGACAGTTATCCGCTATCAAAAATAGACTGGAAAGTAGAGTCCCTGTGTAGATTCCCTTTCAAGTGCTTCTTAGACGCGTACAAAGGTTATCACCAAATACAAATGGAAAAAGAAGATGGGGAAAAAACAGCTTTCATCACAAGCCAAGAAATATTTTGCTATACAAAGATGCCTTTTGGCCTGCGGAATGCCAGAGCCACTTACCAGCGTTTGGTGGATAAAGCATTCCATAAACAAATCGACAGAAACCTCGAAGTATATGTAGATGACCTTGTTATCAAAAGCCGCACGGAGGATGAAATAGTCAGAGATATGGAGGAAATGTTCCAAACTCTAAGAGAAATTAATATGAAGCTGAACCCTAAGAAGTGCACCTTTAGAATAGAAGAAGGAATGTTTTTAGGGTACAAGGTTAGCACCAGGGGGCTGAAAGTATGTCCGGACAAAGTATATGATGTTCTAAGCCTCCCATCCCCAAGGTGCTTAAAGGATGTGCAAAGGTTAAGTGGAAACCTCGCAAGTCTGAATCGGTTTTTAGCCAAATCAGCAGAGAAATCATTATCATTCTTCAAAACTTTGAAAAAATGCACGAGGAAAAGCGATTTCTATTGGACTATGGAAGCGAAAGAAGCGTTTAAGCAAATGAAGCAACTCATTGCCGAACTTCCCATGTTAGTCGCACCAATGGAAAAAGAGGAGCTTATCGTTTATCTGGCGGCAGCAAAAGAAATGGTAAGTGCAGTCCTGATGACGGAGCGGGAAGCTAAGCAAATGACTATATACTTTTTCAATAGGGTGTTAAGAGGTCCGGAAGTAAACTACACGTCTATGGAAAAATTGGTGTTGGCTTTGGTTCATGCCAGTAAGCGCCTAAAGAGGTACTTCCAGGCACACCCAATCATTGTCATTACGGACCAACCGATACAACAGGTATTATCAAGGCCGAAAGTAGCAGGAAGGCTACAAAAATGGAGCATTGAACTGGGAGAATACGCAATACATTACAGACCCAGAGTATCAATCAAGGGGCAAATATTGGCAGACTTTATAATCGAACGACCAGAAGAGGAATCTCTGGATACTCTAATAGGAGAAGAGGAGGAACTCCTCGAACTGTGGATCTTGTTTACGGAAGGATCTTCCTGCACAAACGGTTCCGGGGCAGGACTAATACTCACAAACCCAGAAGGGATGTAGTTTACTTACGCTTTATGATTCAAGTTTGATGCAACAAACAACGAAGCAGAATATGAAGCTTTGATTGCCGGACTAAAGATCGTGGAGCAAATGGGTGTAAAAAATCTCCAAGCAAATGTTAATTCACAGTTGGTGGCCAATCAAGTGAATGGAACATATGTTGCGAAAGAAACTGACATGGTTTGATATTTAGAGAAGGTAAAAATGCTCACCAGCAGCTTTAAAGCATTCTCAATAAAACAGGTCCCTAGAAGCGAAAACAAAAAGGCAGATACGTTAAGCAAAATAGCATCAACAAGCTTTGCACATTTGAGTAAACAAGTGCTGGTGGAGGAACTAAAGGAAAGGTCGATAAGTACAGTGGAAGTTTTGGCAGTAGTAGAAGAGGAATGAGATACATGGATGACTACCATCTTTAAATACCTCATAGACAGAACATTACCAATAGAAGTGAAAAAAGCGAGAGCAGTAAAACGCAAGTTATGGCGTTTCTCTATAATAAATGAGGCACTTTACAAAAAATCTTTCTTAGGACCATGGCTGCGATGCGTAGGACCACTCCAAGCCAATTACATTCTAAGAGAGATACATGAGGGGTCTTGCAGCATGCATGCTCGTACACGATCCGTCATGGCAAAAGCCTTGCGGATTGGTTTTTATTGGCCAACCATGCACGAGGACGCAAGAAAGCTGATAAGGGCATGCCAAGACTGCCAAATTCACAGGCCTGTCCTAAGGAGTCCTTAGCAAAAGCTAAGCCCAACCACGTCTCCATGGCCATTCTATAAGTGGGGTATTGATATTGTTAGACCTTTTCTGGAAGGGCCTAGAAAGGCCAAATTCCTGATAGTAGCTATTGACTACTTCACGAAGTGGATTGAAGCAAAACCAGTGGCGACCATCACTGGCAACCAAATCAAAAAATTCGTGTGGGATAACATCGTTTGTAGATTTGGACTCCCAGGAGAAATCATCTCGGATAATGGAAAACAATTCCAAGACAATCCGTTCAAGGACTGGTGCGAGAAATTATGTATCCGCCAACATTTTGCTTCTGTTAAGCATCCACAAACCAATGGTTTAGTGGAAAGGGCAAACCGTAGTCTTGGAGAAGGGATAAAAGCTAGGTTGGACGAAAGGAGCAAAAACTGGATGGAAGAACTTCCTCATGTTCTATGGGCACACCGCACAATGATTAAATCTAGTAACGGAGACACCCCATTCTCGTTGACATACGGAACGGAAGCCGTCATCCCAGCAGAAATCGGCATGCCCACACTAAGGACAGCGGAAGTAGACTTAGTACAAAATGATGAAGCCCTGGAAATCAACCTTGACCTACTAGAGGAGAGAAGAGAGCAAGCAGCAATTCGAGAAGCAAAAAGCAAAGCAAAGATGGAAAGGTATTACAACTCCAAAGTCCGCAGTATAAGCTTTAAACCAGGAGACTTGGTATACCGCAACAACGATGCAAGCCGTGCGGAGGACACAGGGAAGCTAGGACCAAAATGGGAAGGACCATATGAGGTCACGGAAGCACTTGGAAAAGGCGCATACAAGTTAAGAGACCGTGACGGGAAGCAACTCCCGCGGACTTGGAATATCAGCAACCTTAAGAAGTGTTACGTTCACCAAATGTAAGCAATCCACCCATGCGGACTCCGCAGTGGGGGTAATGCAGTCCAATCTATCTTCTTTATGCATTGTAATGTTTTCTTAAATAAAAAGTGGAGCCTAGCTACCTTCACAACTTTTACTTTAAATTCTTGTCATTTACTTTGAAAAATTATTATATTTGTGATTAAGACGCGCACGCAATAGGGCACGACCCAATTAATGTTACTCCGTATAACAAAAGGATGAGTAACCTAACAATTCACTCAAAAGTATATAAGAGGCATTGCAAGACCAATACTGGAAAAAAGGATGTCATCTATTCTTAGCTCACGTTACCGAGAAGGAGAAATCTAAGAAACGTCTCGAAGATGTACCGGTAATTCATGATTTTCCTAAAGTATTCCCTGATGACTTGTTGGGACTTCCTCTGTCTCGACAAGTTGAATTCAAAATTGATCTAGTATCGGGTGCTGCTCATGTTGCCCATGCACCTTATCAATTGGCTCTGTAAAAAATGAAGGAATTATTTGAACAATTGAAAGAATTGTTGGAGAAAGGATTCATTCGCCCGAGCTCGTCACCCCGGGAGCCCCGGTATTGTTCGTAATGAAAAAGGATGGGTCATTTTGTATGTGTATCGATTACCACGAACTGAACAAGCTGACGGTCAAAAACCGCTATCCTCTCTAGAGAATTGACGATTTATTCGATCAATTTCAAGGTTCAAGTGTATATTAAAAAATTGATCTACGTTCGGGGTATCATCAACTTCGTGTCCGAGAAGAGGATATCCCCATCACCGTTTTTTGAATGAGATATGGTCACTATGAATTCCAAGTAATGCCATTTGGTCTAACCAATGCACCGGCGGTGTTCATGGGTTTGATGAATCGTGTCTCTAAGCCGTATCTTGATAAATTCATAATCGTATTCATCGACGATATTCTCATCTACTCCAAGAGCAAGGAAGAACATAGTGAGCATCTAAAGATCATTTTGGACCTGCTCAAGAAAGAGAAATTATATGCCAATCTCTCGAAATGTGATTTCTGGTTGGAGTCCGTCCAATTCCTTGGCCACGTTATCAATAGTGAAGGCGTTTATGTTGATCCCGCAAAAATTAAAGCTATAAAAAATTGGCCTGCCCCGACGTCACCAACCAAAGTGAGGAAATTTATGGGATTAGTCAGTTATTATAGAAGATTCATTGAAGGATTTTCTTTGATCGCCAAGCCGCTTACCAAACTTACTCAAAAGAATAAGAAATTCGAGTGGGGTGCGGATAAGGATGAAGCATTCCAAAAGCTTAAACAAGACCTATGTACTGCTCCAATTCTAGCTTTGCCTGAAGGTCTTGATGATTTCATTGTTTATTGTGACGCATCGCTCAAGGGTTATGGTGTGGTATTAATTCAATGGGATAAAGTGATTGCCTATGCATCCCGACAATTGAAAACTCATGAAGAAAACTACATTACTCATGATCTTGAATTGGGTGCTGTGGTTTTTGCTCTTAAACTCTGGAGACATTACCTATATGGTATAAAATCTGTTGTGTATACCGATCACAAGAGTCTACAATATATTTTGGATCAAAAAGAGCTAAATATGAGGCAACGGCGATGGATCGAACTATTAAGTGATTATGATTGTGAGATTTGTTACCATCCCGGTAAGGGTAATGTGGTAGCTGATACTCTCAGCAGGAAGGTTCGAGATAAGCCCTTGAGGGTTTGATCTTTGGTGATGTCTACATGCACCGACATGTCCGAAAGAATACTCAAGGCCCAATTAGAAGCTGTGAAACAAGAAAATTTCAAAGCAGAAAATTTGGGCCGATTGTTGAAGCCTATCTTCGAGATCCACTCCAATGTGATTCGGTATTTTAAAAATCATGTGTGGTTGCCATTGTGTGGCGGACTAAGAGACTTGATTATATACGAATCTCATAAGTCGAAATATTTTATTCATCCGGGTTCCGCACAAAATGTACCAAGACATGAAGAAGCCAACATTGCCACATATGTTAGTAAATGCCTAACATGCGCTAAGGTCAAAGCCGAGCATCAACGACCGTTGAGACTCCACTAGAAACCTAAAATTCTTGAATGGAAGTGGGAACATATTACTATGAATTTAGTTACGGGTCTTCCGAGAACGTCTAGTGGTTATGATTCCATTTGGGTAATTGTCGATCGGTTGACTAAATCGGCTTACTTTTTGCCAATGAAGAAAACTGATAGTATGGAAAAACTCACCCGGCTGTATCTGAAGGAAGTTGTCTGTAGGCATGGCGTACCATTGTCAATCATCTCGGACCGCGATAGTAAATTTACGTCTAGGTTTTGGGGGTCCTTTCAGAATGCTTTAGGGATGAAATTAAAAATGAGTACGACATACC
>BQNB010080561.1:0-29896 GCA_026074375.1 Tanacetum coccineum
AAGTTTTACAGCACCAACTGCTACCTAAAGAGTTAAATCCAGGAAGCTTCACACTCTCCTACACAATTGGTAAATTTATTTTTTACGCCATGGCTGACCTAGGTGTTAGTATTAATGTAATACCTATGAGTATATTTGAACACTTGCATCTTACAAGTCTTAAGAAAACAAATATGCTTTGTGAAATGGCAGATAGGTCTAAAAAGGCACCATTGGGAATAGTTGAAAACGTTCTGGTTAAGATTGATAAATTCTTATTCACTTTCGATTTTGTAATCCTTTACAACACCCTTTCTGAAACAACAATTCTAGGGAGACCCTTAGACCTCAATCGCTTGGCCAGAGTAATAATCAAATCGATTACGAAGAGTCAGGTAACTGGGACAATAGGTCCCCTAACTTTGATGATCGAGATCCTAAGAAACAGAAAATTAATTTAGATGAGAATGTTCCTAGAGCACACTTTTGTAACCCTATAAAACAGAATATCAAGGAACAAACCAAAATGTGTCCATCCTGTGACCCCGGCAAAGAAATGTGTGATGGTGGGGAAGAAATCTACGGGGTATCTAAAATCGGGAATTTAAGGTTTTGGTACTGCAACTACGATAAAGAGAGAATAAATATAAAAGGAAAAGGGCTATCCTTTCCTGATTTCCTCTTAGAAAAATACGGGAAAATCCAAACCAGTACCTTAGTTTGGGATAATCAATACGCTGAATGGTGCGATATTAGTCCCTCATCTAATGCCTTTTCTCAAGAATCAAACAAACCAAGACCTAGAGATTATACCTTTAGGGAATGGACATTAATTAAGGTCGGGCATACTAACATTAGTGAACCTGTAAAAAAAGCATTATTAAAATTATGGTTGACTGATTGTTTCCAAGATGACTCGGCTATTGTAAATAACCCAACCCATAGGAGCTTTGATAATTACAGGTATGAATTTAATTTTGAAATCGATAAGCTAGCTGATGAGTACGAACTTGGAATACGGAAGAAGGGACACATTCTCGATAACATATGGGAAAATTGTAACCAAGTGCATAATAAAAATTATGAGTAGCATAATTATGAGTTCAAAAATGAAGAATGTGAGGAAATAGGCAAAGGAGGAACAAAGACAAATCATCAACCACAGTACAAGTAGAAACTTTAGAGGTTAAGAAAATACTCATTTTAAGGTGGACAAAGTATATCATCTTTGTTACAAAGACTTAGATAATATTTTACCTCTTAGAAGGAAGAACGGATCTAAATTTAAGGAAATGATCCGAAAAGAAGTAGAAAACAATGAAACATACAATTGTCATGAGTCTAACTTAAAGACTCGTTAATAAACAAAAGTTCTTGTCGAGAGACAACTCGTCCTTTATTTAATAAAATTTCCTTTTTGCATTAGTTGGTTTGCATGTTTCTTACTTTAGTTTTTACAGAATCCAGAAGCTATGAGGCAATTATCAATACCGGCTCGACTCATAATCATGTGTAACTTTGTTGAATTTGAGTCATGTTACGGCGTAAACAACTTAGCTTAAGCCGTAACCACTACGAGTTATCGACTTAAACCATTTCATGGTTACGCCGTAACACCTTAAAACTTAAAATTTTCACCTCTTGATTACGACGTAACCCATTTCACGGTTACGCCACAACCTCCTTCTGAAATCTTAAAAATTTAAGCCTCTAAAAAAAAAAACCAAATGGTCTAAACCTGTATACGTAAATGGACTTTGTGGAAATGTTCTCCTGAAGCCATCACGAGAACAAAAGGGGTCGTCACATGGGCCACTAAGTGGTTAAAAAGAAGGCTTGTATAGCCATATGCTAAATGCAACTGGAGTTCCTAGCAAAAAGTTAGTTAGGTTTGTATTTACTGTACACATTCATAATTTCTTGTAGAATAATTTTATGCTCTTGGTTTGTTTTGTGATCATAGGGAATAAGAGCTTTGCGAGAAGAAGGAGAAAATCAAAAGATTTTTCACTAAATTATTAAACCTCGAAGCAATGCCATGAGGATTTTCTTGTCTTAATTCGGTACTCTTTCCTTTTTATTTCATTTTTAAATGTACAATAGAGAACATTGTACAAATCAAGTGGAGGGATGGGAGTAGAATTAATACTTGACGTATGTTTTGCCTTTGATTTTCTAGTTTTCTTTAAAATTATTGCAAATTTAAATATTTTTTGACATTTTATTTTAAATAATAGAATTAATCTTTGCGAATGCACCTTTAAACCCTTTATTATCCTTGTGAGATTTATTCCCAAAATGTCATTTTAATCATATTATTTAAAAAAATCCACCAAAAATTGAGTATGCCGGTAGTTAGTCTTATGTAGACTTTAGAACCTTGGTATGTTACAATCAATTTTGAGACCTAATTGAATAGCATGAATAAATAGTTCAAAAGTAACACTTAGGAAAACATCCAAATAGCCTATATTTGTGTGTTTATCGCCCCCACCCCACCGACTTTACATTAACTTGTCGACCTCCGGTGATAAACCCTTTTGTTGCACTCATTATTAGTGCAAGATACCCCTAGATCACCCGTGTTAAACCAATCTATGTTTTTAACCTACTCTATATGTTTCGTTACACCATTTCACCTTAGCCTACCTTGTAGTCTTAATTTTCTTTGTGTTAAAATTTCTGGCTACTTAAGTCCATGGTTCGAGGGGGAATGGGAACGAGAATTATATGCATTCGTAGAAGACCAATCAGTTATGATCTATAAAGACCCCCCTGTATCACCACTTTCGACATTGTTTATCTCATGTGGGGGGATGTGCATATAATATCGGATGTTGCAAGGGGCAATAATTAAAGATATAAACTCTTGTAACATTTTCATATTATGAATAAAATGAAGAAAAGAGGCTGAAACAAAAAGCCACCCATGTGTTAAAAATGTAAAGATGGTGCAAAATAAAAAAAATAAAAAAATGGAGTTAGTAGCCCATTATTGCACCAAGACATCTCAGTAAAATAGAGCTAGTAGCCCATTATTACACCAACTCATCCCAATACTCATGAAGAATGGAGCTAGTAGCCCATTATTGAAGATCATATTTTAGGACTTAAACTCTTGGACCCATGGATGGACAGTAGCTAGTTATGACAACCTTAGATTATTTTAGACTATTTATTTTATGTTTTTTTTAACAACCATTAAATGTGTATCCCATGTCTATCCTAATACCTTTATCACATTTTAAAACCATATTACCCTTGTTGCCATTTAGAATTATTTAGACCCTAATTCTAACTGGTGCAGATTTGTGTACTATCCAAGCTTATGATAGAATACATGCTATGACTGTGCAATTGAGCAATCACACCGAAAATGAAACACTTAGACTAGTGGAGAGCTGAGTGAGTTTTTATCCCCTTTTTGTGAGGTTGTCGGACTTGATATCTTCTATCTAAGATGTTTATAAATTCATTTCTTGAAGTTATTCTCGAGAAATCTTTTTATGAAATGTTCTGACAAGTTCTACTTGAGGGCAAGCAGAAGTCAAGTGGGGGGATATTTGATAACATCAAATATTTAATACTTTTTGGTGGCAAAATACCCCCTATATTACCTGCAAAAGTTTCACTAATGCTCGAAAACAAGATATTTTCTATCATTTTGTAGTTTCCAGGTGAAATGCAGGAAAGTGACAAGAAACAAAGGAAAAAGAACTAAAAGTCTAAATTCTGAAGAATGTTACGGCGTTACACCAAAAATAGTCACACCGTAATATAAATTAAGCAAGTACGAGGATCAAAGACAGGGTTATGGCGTAACACCATATCTAGTTACGCTGTAACCATATATTTGGAAAGAAATCTTGTCAAAGTTAGAGTTACGGCGTAACACCATATCTAGTTACGCCATAACTATGAAGATCTACAAATAAGAAATGAATATCACGTCCTTATGGACATTATTTGAAGGTTACGACGTAACACCATATCTGGTTACGCCATAACAAATTATTTAAATATAGAATGTCGTGTATGATGATTACGGCGTAACACATTTATAAGTTACGTCGTAACAGGTTCAATACCAATACATAAAGACTTATTCAAGCTATTCCGACATCACTTCCTCCACAGCTAATTGGAGAGGCGACAAAGGCTTCCAACCTTCAAAGAATTCCACCTGGAGTCTAAGGGAGATCACACTTTATTTACTTTTTGTATTTAATCGTTCAAATATGAATACTGCAAGAATTATGAGTTTTCAATCTATGATTTCTTCTATTTCTTGTTGTGTTTCTGTTACCATGAGCTGCTATGCACTTAAAGTGCTGGCCTCGTTATGTAGTTACTTTTGTTATGATTGTTTCCTATTAGATTATGGTTTCGTTAGATATTCCTTGACTATCGTGTAACCCTTGGTTTTGGTAGTACGGGTGGTTTGGACCTAGCTTGCCCCCATTATTAGATTATCTAGTCAATATAGGATTCAATGGGTACTAGGGAGGATTACTAACTCGTTACTGGTGTAGGAACAAACCGGTCACCGCACTTATCATTTAATATACTTAAAAAGCACAAGAACTCTTTCAAAGAAGGTTAATAATCTTTATAGATTATTTGATATGTTTTGGGAATAGTTGGGATTAATCACTACAACCTGGATAACCTACCTCCTAGATGATTTGGGACTGATTCAGAATCGCATGGAGTAAAAGTAGATGTAGATGCAAATTCAAAGTCTATCCGTGCTAGAAACCGCTAAACGGAACCATTAGTTTTAAAACATTGCACAGGAAAAGTTTTCATAACAATAGTAATGAAGTAACTAGTTAGCACGTTTTTCTCTCTGATATCTCCAACTCTTGTTTCAATTTCTAGATTATTTATTTTATTATTATTTTTAATTCCTTTCAATTCAAATCAAAAACCATTTTATAAACGTGACATTTCAAATTAAAACTAATTACAACTTAGCTCTTGGGACGATCTCGGATTTACCATTCTATACTACCCACGATAGGGTTCTCAGCCTGTTAGTGCGTGGTTAGGTAGATCAAGTTTTATAAATTTAAAACTTGGTAAAAATATATTTTAAAATAAAATACGCATCAGTTTGATTGACACTTTGTGGTGGAATGAAAGCTTGTCCAACATTAGGTCACAAGAATCACCAAGTGAAAGTAGTAGGATGGTTTTCTTGAAATGATTCTTTGAGAGGAGATTTTGGTTTGGGCATTGGTGTAGGCAAGTTAACATCAACCTCAATGGATGTGTGACAATAGTTCAACTTCTTTCTCCATACGGGTCTTACGGACATTTTGGCAACCCTTGAAGGTTTGGGTAAAGGTTTGTGAGGGGAAGACATTGGAGAAGACAAGTTGAATGTGGTGATTATGTTGAGGATGAGATTTTATTTACTAGGAAGATGATGTTATTATGGATGGATGGACATTGTTAGAAAACAAATCCAAGGAATGTTGGCGAGTATTGGGAAATTATAGCTGGGTCTATGTGAAAGAGGGTCAAAAAGCAGAAAGAACCAGTAAAACCTGTGCATCAGGTGGCCGGCCCCTTTAATTATATGGTCGGTCCCTTTATCATTAAGAGGACCACCCCTTTGAGTTAAGGGGGCTACCACCTGGAAAAGTCCAAAATGTCCAGGTTTTTTTTTCTTTTAGGAAATAGTAAAAAGGTGGACTATTTTGTGGCCATTTTGTAGCAAGTCCTAATTTCTATAGCAATCAAGACTATAACATTTAGCAAGCAAGAATATGAGCATGCAAGGTGTTAGATATTAGAAAAAGACTCGGTCACCCCGTGTATTTTACTGTTTATTATAGCTCGTAGTTTAATAGTTAATAGTATGATTTTCGGTATTAAACCGGGTACTAATACCCGGTATAATGTAAGAACTATATAAGCCTCTTCCAACTTTGGAAGAGGCAAGCTAGTCATTTTCACTTTTCTTATTAAACACATTTTCTCTCACTAGAAAATCTCTCTCATGTGTTTCTCTCTCTAGAAACTAGCCAAGTCCAAGAATCGACCCCGTGTTATGATATAAGATATACCACAATTGGTATCAGAGCTCATGGGATGATTAGATCGAGTGTATGTGCGATTTCTTGCTTGTTTTAGATCGAAAAGTGTACTATTGAAGGTTTTAGCTCGTTTTTTTAATTTCTCCAGATTTTGATGTTTGTAATGTTAAAGTTTGGGTGTTTCTAGTTGCTATTGCCTTGTGGTACTGTGTTGTGCAAAAGAAATCAAAGCACAAACCGTTTAAAAGGGTGATTTATAAGTGACTTTTTGTGATAAAAGATCTTGTTCTTCGTGGAGGTTTGCCAGAATTTCTCACGCGGTTTGCGTAAATAGAATATTTTAATTTAGTAGTGACTATTCAACTATCTGACACATAGGGCGGGTTGCTTTGGCAGCGAGTTGCTTAACATCGCGGCGAGTTGTTCACACGGCGGTTTGCTCTATTGTAATAGGCAGCGGGTTGAACAGGTTGACAGCGGTTTGAATATTTTAATAGCAAATATCTAAAAGAAGCTACGGCGGTTTGAACAATAGGCGGCGGGTTGCTGAAAATTGCAAACGGCGGTTTGCCTCACAAAACCAGCGGCGGGTTGCTTTTATTTCATCGCGGCGAGTTGCTAATCTGGCGGCGAGTTGAGCAACTGTTTGAGCACTTTGAAATTTATTCAAACTTGGGACTTAATATCACCATAACAAAAACAAATACGTTAACCTCACCACTTTTAACGTATACTCACTAATCATTGATCGATCAAAACATATCATATCAAAATAAAACAAGATGTCTAGATGACAGAAAGATTTCAGTGTGTGCCGGTTCTGATACACGCCCACCAATGCTTGATAGAACAGACTTTGAATCTTGGCAACAACGTATACGTCTGTACTGTCTGGGAAAGGATAATGGAGAGAATATAATGAAGTCCATTACTGAAGGACCATTTCAAATGGGAACAATGAGAGATACCCTTACTGAAGGAGGTGAGGGTGCACTTCATCTAGGTCCAGAACGTGCTAGAGTCTTTGCCGATCTTTCAGCTGAACAAAAGGACAGGTATAAAGCTGACATTCGTGCTACGAATATCTTACTACAAGGTATTCCAAAAGACATCTACACACTCATCAACCACTTCACTGACGCCAAAGACATTTGGGACAATGTGAAGATGATTCTGGAAGGTTCTGAATTGACAAAGGATGACCGGGAATCTCAATTATACGATGAATTTGAACACTTCTGTCAAATCAAAGGAGAAACCATTCATGTTTACTATGTTAGGTTTACAAAGCTCATTAACGACATGAGAAACATTAAGATGACCATGCCCAGAATGCAGCTTAACTCTAAGTTTGTGAACAACATGTTACCTGAGTGGAGTAGATTCATAACTGAAGTCAAACTTAACAAAGGTTTGAAGGAGTCTAATTTTGATCAGCTTTATGCCTATTTGAAGCAACATGAGGTACATGCTAATGAGAACAGAACAATGATGGAAAGGTTCCTTCAACCAACTAATGATCCTTTAGCATTAGTGTCGAATGCCTCAGTTCAGCAGTATTCAACACAATCATCCAAGTCTCCTCAATCCTCAAATGAACCATCTCCTGCTGACAACTTTCAACTGGACTCAGGAAGTTCCTCAACTGAAAACTTGATTGAAACTTTATCCAACTTACTTGCCCTCCTCACTCAATTATACAAATCAATCTTGTCATTTTGTGGAGGATGATCATAGGGAGCGTTAGAATCCTAAGCTCAAAAACAAACAATCAACTTAGAACGTCGTCTAATGCAAGGAACAAAGCTATGGTTCAAGACGGCAGAGTTGTGGTTCAAGATGTCTGTGGAAGATACAATGCGAATAATCAAGGAAGACCATTTCAGAGAAACAATGCAAAAGGAAATGTTGTAGCTGGGAATGTAGGAGGTCAGAACAGATGAGGCATTATTAATCCTGGTCAGGCTAAACCCATTAAGTGCTACAATTGTAACGGACTAGGGCACATAGCACGAGAATGTCCAAGGCCAAAGTGACTTCAGGATTCAGACTACTTCAAGGACAAGATGCTACTAATGCAAGCCCAGGAGAATAGTGTAGTACTGCATGAAGAACAGTCGTTGTTTCTTGCAGGAGAACATGTTACCAACTTTGACGATGATGTAGATGATTCACCCGAGAATTATTTGACACTCAATGTGGATCATATCTTTGAAGCTGGTCAATGTGACGCATTCGTCTCTGACGTTGATGAGGCTCCTAACGTACAGACCATGTTCATGGTAAATCTTTCATCTGAAGATCCAATCTACGATGAAGCCGGGCCATCACATGACTCGAATACTCTATTTGAGGTACAAGATCATGATACCTTTGTAGATCATATGGATGAGTATCATGAAGTACACGAGATGCAAAACGATGTACAACACAACTACGTTGTTGACTCTAATGCTGAATATACGAGTGATAGTAATATTATTCCGTATAATCAGTATCTGGAAGACAACGAAGAAAATGGTGTACAAAGTAATGTATCTTCTGTACAAAATGATGCATTAATGTCAATTATCAATGAAATGCATGAAGAGGGTGTTCAACAGGGTGTACAAAGTAGATTAGCAAATAAGCCAGACAAGGTAGTTAATGATTCATTGACCTCTGAACTTGCGAGATATAAGGAACTGGTCGGGGTGTATGAACAACGGGCTAAGTTTGAATTAACTGATAGAGAACGAAAGATTGATGAACAAATGAGAATAATTATCTCTGACCGAAATCGAAAAGAAACTTCTTTAAAATCGGAACTTCATTCTGCACAATTGGCAACTTTCGTTCTATCAACCCTTAACCATCATAAATAAGAGGAGGAGTAAGCCAGATCATTTTGAAAAAGGATTTTAGACAAAAAGAAGACAAATTCCTTGAAGAATTTTTGGACATAAAAAGGATAAAAGAAAAGGTTGAAGATAGATTATACAAACAAGATCATCGTTTTCAAAGACGGTTCACATGTTACGTAAACCAAAAATCGTTTTAATGATGATAAGAACAAGTAGCAATAGGCATACAAAAAATCCCTTATATCTCACCGCACAAAAGCAAGCTCAAAGTGTGCCTCTCTTATAATGGTCATGTACTGTCACGACCAATCATCACACCCACTGTGTACATGAACTTCAGAGGATACTCGTGAGTTGGCTGAGATAACTATAGGAAGAAGAATGATGGAAAAAATGAAAGCCTCATATGTTTGGGAAAAATAAAGTTAGGATTGCCCCCCCCCCCCCCAGATTACTCGAAGGAGAACCTTCTTGTAACCTTTGCTCCACAAAGAAATCTGACCCCAGAACAGATATTTTGGTCCATATATGAAAATGACAGGAAAAAGGCTGAGACCTCAGTTCCAAAACCAATTTCAGCATTGACAGTGTATCCACCCAATACTCCTGTCAAGCTTGTCCCCAGAGTTCTTCCAACTAAAAGTCAAGTGAAGATTAATCTTTATGTACTCACACAACTTTTTACGGAATTTGACAAAACTTGCAAAAAGAGAATCACCCCAACAGATGTTACAGAAGAGGAAAGAGGTTTTAAGCAAACAAAAAGATGTTACCTCACCGAAGTTATTCCATTTTTAAAAACTATTAAAGAACACTTTGTAGGAGTTCAAACGGCCCTCTTTAAAGAAGTTAAAGTAATGGAAGAAATTTTTGATCAAATGAATAACGAAGTGGACAAGAATACTGTAGATAAGCAATGTGCTGAAATTGTAAAGAAAAACCTTCTCATTGAAAATGAGAATCTGATTGCTAATTGTTTGTCGAATCAACTGTTGTATGATGTGGAAAAATCACGTTGTCTAGATCTTGAGGCTGAAATGTCTAAAGTTCATAATGAGTCAAAACATATTTCAAAACTTGAAAGGGAATACCTAAATCTGCAATTAAAGTATCTACATCTTCAAGAAAGTTTTGATAATAACAAATCACAAACATCACAAGAAGCTCCTAATTTTAACTCATTCTTTAAGATCAAGAATCTCGAACATCAGATTCAAGAAAAAGACAACGTGATTAGAGACTTGAAAGTTCTAGTCGCTAATGTGAATGACAGAAGTTGTGAGACTTATAATGCTAAAGATGTCACTGCTCTTATTGAACAAAATGAATGCGTTAGAGTAGAACTAGAAAAGGTCAAACAACATTACAAGGAATTGTATGACTCCATTAAGATTACGCGTGCTCACACTAGTGAAAAGACATCTACCATGTTAAATGAAATTAAGAGTCTAAAGGCTCAGTTGAGAAGCAAAGTGTCTTGTTTCACTAGTGACTTTGTCAAACCAAAAGTTCTTGCGCCTGGCATGTATGCCATTGATGTTAAACCCATCCCTCATCCCCTTAAGAACAATAGGAGTGCTCATTTAAACTATATCAGCCATCTTAAGGAGAGTGTAGAAACAGTTAGGGAGATTGTAGAGGAAGCTAGAGTAGTTAAACCACTGGATAATGCACTTAACTATGCTTGTCAATACACTAAGCTATCTCAGGAATTGTTAGAATATGTGATTGGCACTTGCCCAAAAAGTTTCAATGAAAGAGATAACAAGGCTCCCTCTACCCCTGTAACTAAGAAAAAGCAAGTTACTTTTAGTGATAAACCAGGAACTTCATCTAGCAACATACCAAAGGCACGAAGTGCACCAGAAACACAATAGACTAATGGTCCCATGATTCTTCAATTCTATCAAATGGAGTAAACAGTTCCACTGAAGCTAGCGGATCAACGCCTAGAAGCAATACAAAAGAAAAATAGATCCCCCCCTGCTTGCTAAGACTAAGAATAAGAAGAAAGTAGAAGACCACCCTAGGACAAATAAGTCAATATGGACAAAAGTAAATCGGGTTGATTCTAGCATTACCTCTAAGCATGTTGCAATTAATTTGAATTCTGAATCTGTGTGCAAAACTTGTAACAAATGTTTGAACTTTGCAAATCATGAAATGTGTGTTGTTAATATCTTGAATTCTGTGAATGCTACCCCCACTGTTAAAATTGTCTTGAATAAAGGGAAGCAGATCTGGAAACCAAAAGGCAAACTGTCTGATAACAGTTTGAACAAGACCAAGCAGGTTTGGAAAGCAACGGGCAAACTATTTGCCAATGTTGGTTATCAATGGAGATCCACAGGAAAGAAAGTCGCCTTAGGAAAACTTAATTGTGGTTATCAATGGAGACCCACAGGAAAGAAATTTGCCTTAGGCGAACTGTGCCCTTTAACTAGGCTTTCTGTGCAATGTTCTATCATAACTGCTAACCACCAGGTCCCCAACAAAAATTAGGGAACCGAAATTCCAAACTCTCCATCATCTCGACTGGTTTTCTAAATGCAGGTCATACAGTCATCCATTTGGTATTGGACTCAGGCTTGTTTCAAAACATATGACGGGGAATCGTTCAAAGCTCAAGAACTTTGTGGAAAAGTTCATCGGGACAGTCAGATTCAGGAATGATCACTTCGGAGCTATCATGGGTTATGGGGATTATGTTATTGGTGACAGTGTGATCTCTAGAGTATACTACGTGGAGGGACTTGGACACAATCTATTCTCTGTAGGGCAATTTTGTGATTCTGATCTTGAAGTTGCCTTCAGAAAGCATTCTTGATTTGTACGTGATATTAATGGTGCAGACTTACTTAAAGGTAATCTTAGCACAAGATTTGTAACAAAGGGGTGGGTAGGGAGGGTGGGGGGAGTTGAAAACAAAGCACTCCCCCGAAAAAGACCCGCCCCCCCCGCCTCTCCGCGCTCGCACCACCCCGCACACTCAATCATGATCCTGTATGAAGACTACACCCCTCAGCTAGAAGACCAACGAAAGCTTCCAAGTCCAAATCAAGGCTGTGGCATCGTACGTTTTAAACCATTTAGAAACCGTTCGGCCGCAATCAATGATCGTTGGCTCGAAAGGATCCTTGGTAGAGGGTCTACCAAGATTGAAGTTTAAAAAGATCATCTTGCTCAGCCTGTCAACTTTGAAAAAGCAAGAAGTTCTTCGTCCAAATCATTCTCTCATCTGCTTCGGTGGCTTCACAAGTAAAATGCAAAGCCCTCTATGTGTGGAAAATAAAGTTAAGATTGCACCCCCAAATTACTTGAAAGAGAACTTTGCACCACAAAGAGTCTGTGTGGTCCAATGAGAGTCCAGAGTATTAATGGGAAGAAATACATTTTAGTCATCGTGGATGACTATTCAAGATTCAAATGGGTAAAGTTTTTGAGATCAAAGGATGAAACTCCAGAGTTTGTCATCAACTTTCTTAAGCAAATACAGGTTGGTCTCAACAAAACAGTCAGATACATCCGAACAGATAATGGAACGGAATTCGTCAACCAAGTTATGTCTAAATACTATGAAGGTGTTGGCATATTTCATCAAAAGTCTATTCCGAGAACTCCTCAACAAAACGGCGTTGTCGAAAGACGAAATCGTACACTTGTGGAAGCAGCACGTACAATGCTGATATTCTCAAAAGCACCAATGTTTCTATGGGCAGAAGCTGTAGCTACTGCTTGTTACACCCATAACCGATCCCTAATTCATACTCGTCACAACAAAACCCCTTATGAGCTTGTACATGATAAGAAGCCTGATCTTACATTTCTCCGAGTATCTGGTGCTCTGTACAATCCTACAAATGATAAGGAAGATCTAGGAAAATTTCAAGCCAAAGCTGACATTAGGATTTTCGTTGGGTATACTCCTAGCAGGAAGGGCTATAAAATCTGAAACAAGAGAACTCATCGATTAATGGAAACAATTCACGTCACATTCGATGAGATGCATCAGATAATGGCTCCTGTACGCATGAGTTCAGGACCCGAGCCTCCGCCGCCCTATATCATTACCCCTGGGGACGATCAACTCAGGGCTGCTATCACAACACGATAAAGAGCTTGAAGATGTTATTTCAACCAATGGTTTGATGAATACCTTATGAACATCTCGAGTCAATGAACCCTGTACCTTCTGACTACTGAAGTTAACGTCAAGTCGTTTCCAACCTGGTACATCAGTGTCTAAAACGTTTGCTCAAGATGCATCTCTACAAGTGCTTCATCGTCAACATCACCGACATGCATTCATCCCAGTCTGACATCAAGAAGAAATTATATGAAGAACCCACTCTCGAAGTTCCTTCCTCAATCAATCATACGAAGTTATTACATTCCTGCACATCCTTCACAGAATCCTTGTTTTACTGGAGATCTGTGGAATCCCAACCAAGTTAATTTACCAACCAGATCATTCATGAAGATGGACAAAGAATCATCCTCTGGATAACCGCATTGGGCAATCCCTCTCGGTCCTGTTTCTAAGCAGGAAACATGTTTAGCATCCGATGTTTATGGTGTTGTTTCCATACTGGAACTGTCCAAAGTGACCCAAGAACTTCAAATGGCGTGACTAGAAGATGCTGGTTTAAGCCATTGCAAGATGAAGTTCACGAATTTGTTGACTTGAAGTATGGTGAATTAGTCCTCGCGCCAGATCTATGTTATGGTTATCGCTCTTAATTGGATCTAAAAGTAAGCTTTGATGAATATGGTGATGTACTGAAAACAAAGCTTCGGTATTGCAAAGGGGAATATCGTTATGAGGAAGGTATTTGATTTTGAAGAATTGTTTGCTCCCGTTGCCCAGGATATGAGGCCAGCAGAAGATAAATTTTTTTTTTTTCCTTTGCTCATGCTACAACCAGAATTTTGCATCGTATATCCGTCTGGATGTCTAAAAACTGCTTTTCTGAATGGGGAAATGGTTGATCTTCAAGAAGAAGTCTATGTCAGTCAGCTGAAGAATTTGAGATTAGGATAATCCTCCGCACGTGTTTATCGTTCTAAAGAATGTCTTTCTGGGCTAAGCAGCGGCACACCTTAAAGGGCTTGGTATTTGGACACATTTCAAAGTTCCTTATTGGCAAAAATTTCTTCAAAGGTTGCCGTGGATCCAACGTTATTACACGCCAAATCAGGCAAACATATTCTACTTGTATTTCAAAATATATGTTGATGACATCATTTTTGCCTCAACAGATTATAATGGTTGTAATATTTTCAAAGAGATGAGCTCTAAATTATCGAATTGTCCGATGATGGGACAAATTGTCGTTTTTCTTTAGGACTCAAGTTTCTCAAAGTCCCAAGGGCACTTTATTAAACCAAGCTAAATATGCTCTCTGCAACTTTAAAGAAATATGAATAGATCTCTCTGACCCGTGTCTATTACACATATGGTGGATGATTGAAACATGGACGAGGATCTATGGGGATTCCAGTTAACCAACTCGATTTAGAGGATTTGGTTGGTTCTTAATGTACCTTACAGCCAGTAGACCGCCTTGTATTCGCGTTTGCAGGCTGTGCTAGATATAGGCTAAGCTACCAAAAAGCACTTTGAAGTAGTAAAAACGTGTTTTCGGTACTGAAAGGAACATTTTAACAATGGTCTTTGGTTTCCGTAAAGACAACGCCATGGCACTAACAGACTTATGCAGATGCGGATCATACGGGGATGTTAAAGATTTTAAGAAGAACGTACGTCGGGAAGTGCTCAGTTTCATTGGAGCTAGATTGGTGAGCTGGGCAGCAAGAAGCACGAAGCACGGCATATCAACTACGAGGCTGAATACCTCGCATGTCTGGATGTTGTACTCAAATCTTTGGATGCGATCATAGATCAAAGATCTACGGATTTTTGACTTCAATAAAATTCTCTGTACTGTGTTGATAACAAAAAGTGCTATTGCCAACTTTGATGGTAAACAACGTACAACATCTCCTAGCTCTAAACACATCGACATACAGGCACCATTTACATCCTTTAGTTAAGTGGAAAATAGGTTGGTTGGAACTTTACTTATGGAAACGAACTTTATCAACTGGAGAGACATTCTCACATAAAGACATTACCCAGTGAAACGGTTATAGTTTGAATTTCTTCTTCCACGCCTAGGTATGAAGAGTTTGACCCCTAAAACTCTCAAACGTCTTCAAGAAGGAGAGGATGAGTAAACGAAATGCCTTCGTGTATCCTTTGTAAATAAGCTTAAAAAATGTGTGTGTGTGAGATGTGTTTTTATATTATTCAAAATTAATTAATAATAATAATAATAAAAATACTTAGGAAGATTTTAATTCCCTTTTAGCATTACTAAATGGCTTGCATATTACTTCAAATTGCAACCGGTTTGACCATGTTCTGGGCATAGAGTTACTTTATATCCATGTTTTTGGGGAGTATAGTCAAAAACAATGGTATGGTAGAGCTGTTCGTGATCTTTCATCTCAAAATCAACGACAACAGCTCATTTCAATAGAAAATCGGGTCGTGGTTTGAGGGGAGAGTGAATGTGAACAAAAATCTAAGGTGGTTTCAAAAAAGACTGTTGGATGCTTTGAAAGTGTAATTAGAAGATGGTGGTTGTATTCTAATCGGTTAATATTTGAAGGGGAGTTAATTAATTTTAACTCAAAGGTCCAAAGTTATCTATTGTTGTAATGATTAGGGTGTAAAAAGCATTTGCTCTCTGTTGTTTTAGGCCTTAATAACCAATAGGGATAAATTGGCAATTGCCTAATTCTTCGAAAAAAGCTTAGAAATACTTAATCAAAAATTAAAAGAACGATGGAAACCTAAGGACTGAATCTGCCAAACTTTCTTAACTTAGGAATAGAAAAGTGGCGACGAGTTGGCTAGATCTATTGGTCAAACTATCAAAACCGGTCATCGACAAAACCACACACACATACACTTTCACGCATCTCGCCGCCAAGAACAAAGCCACACATCCTTGATTTCCAGTTTAGGGTTTCTGGCCAAAGGTATATATTGATCCTTAATCTTATCAGTTATTTTGGGATGTATATCATGGAAATCGATAAATCATTAAAAAGTGTAGAAAAATAGATCTAGGGTCGTTTTAGATGAGTACACCAATGTAGTGTTGTAAGGTGTGATTTAGTTGCTGGGAATTGTTCATAAGGTATATATTAATATGGTTTTGATGTGTGGTTTTCAATTCAAACAATAGTGATTGATTTGCCTATAATCTTAATGAGGGTGTTGTAGTTAAAAAGTTAGATAGATGTGTGTTTGGATAGAAAGAATGGTATAACTGTATATTTTTTATGATCGCGTTGGATTGCGTCTTAGGATGTGATTAGTTTTTGAAAAAGAGGTGCCGGTGATGTTTAACTTTAAGAAATCCAGTCGAATGGCGAGTTACTTATATTTCTAGGGTGATGGGAGTTGGTTATTTTATTATTTTTAATAACTTTACTCTACCGCTTGGTTCGACTTACGGCGGGTTGGATTCACAGCGAGTTGCCTAACGGGGGTTGATTCATAGAGAGTTGCCGAACGGCGGAGGTGATTATAGCCGAGTTGCCTAAAGGCGGGTGAAGCATAGCGAGTTGTCGAATGTGCGAGTTGGCCAACAGCGCGGAGTTGGGAACAACAGAGGGGTGGTGTTGCCATTATTTATCTATTATTTTATTCCAAGAGGTATAAACGCGTCTCTAGGCGGTTTGGTCGAATATTTTTTATTTATTAATAATATTCAACCCGCCCTTTTTTTCAAATGTAATTCAAGTGGCGGTTTAGTGCATTCCAGCAAGGGGAGTTTGCTACATATTCTAACGCTAACGGAGATGTGTGTGGGCTGGCGGACTTGACGGCGTATTAGGTGCCCCTTCTCTCAAGTGCCCCTGCCCTGTCCCCCCCACCGAAACTTCTTCCACGACCCCATCTCCTCCTTCCCTTATTTTCCCCACGTTCACCACGTCGCTCTTTGACTTCCCTCCCTGGCTGTTTTCTTTAGCCCTAACCCCACCCTATCTGCCCTTCTCTATCCACCGCCTCCTCGCCTCGCTCTCCCTTCCCTACCCCACCTCTCCTGCCTCCTGGCGTAGCCTGCCTGCCTGTCCTGGCGACCCCTCCTGCCCCAATCTCCTCCCTGCAGTACTTCACACCCCTTTGACCCTGGCCTGTGCTGGCGCCCCCTTCCTGGTATTGTGCCCCCCTCGCTACCTTTACCCTCCCCCACTATACCCTCCCCTGGCGGCGGTTTGGGTTAAGTTTCATATTTTGGCCCATTAAGCCCAATAATCTATCAAGGCCCCTTCGAATGACCCAGTTGCTTTTCTAAACTCCTATCCGGGCTTAGTTAACAAGTAATTGATCCTGTTGGATAATTCTGCATCCTGTGCGATCATGTGTAGATTTTCATCAAACCAGAGTTACCACTGTTTTTATCAATCGTGCTGTTAATGACTTTTAGCAATGCTAACTTATCTCTCTAAACATCGTTTCTCTTGCTATGTTTGTCCTTCTTTGTTTTACTCCTTGCAGAATACAATGGCCAGAACAAATTGTTCCCTATCAACCCCGACAAGAAACAGATGAGCTGATGGTACCTTGCTCTCAGTGGTTAAAAATCGAGTAAAAGCAACCTCTTCTTTTCTCCAATGCACAAAAGATTCAAAAGAAACCCCATTCTTTCGGATATCAGTGGATACCTGAGTAATACACAACTTTTCCAAGCATTCACTGCACTCCTCAGCAAATGTTCTGCTATCTACTTGCAATAATTCTGGAACAAAATGAAATAAATGAGAAGACTGAGGTTGTATAGTTGTCAAGTTGTATGAGCAATTGGTTCGATCTAAGTGCTTGATCTTATCAGAACAGAAGGCATTAGCAATTACTTTGTCATCAGCTTCATCCATTTGAGTTACCTCCGTCTGGTAACACGGTGATTGATTTTGTTAATGAGCTGGGGTATCCTGAACCTGTAGAAATTGTCTCCAATATACGGGTGAATTATGTGTATCAACCATGGAGGGCAATTCTAACCTTAATCAACCAGTGCTTGACAGGAAAGACGTCTGGCGAGTGACAAACCCATCACTCCCAGTTGCTGCAAATGCTGTGGGGATCGTCACTCAAACTAAATGTTGATCATGCCCCATTTACAGAGCTGTATGGGGACAAAGTTTACTCAAGGATTTTAGATCATTTTTCTCACACAAAGCAAGTCACAAAGCCAGTCTGAAGAATCCAAAGAAGAAAGTAACTCCTCTCCTCATTCTTTATGGACGGTTTTCCAAGGTGATAATCTACTACTTGGCAAGCAATACAACATCCATCGACGTTGTTCAATCATACTGGAGATGATTTTATATTAGGAAATCTCAAGTTTGTCCTAAAAGGTGAGTCAGTTGAAGTGTTTGGATGCAAATTCATATCCCATAATAACTGTAAGCCATTCAACATCCTCGTATTATATCCCACGTATATGGAAATGGTTGCTAAGAATACAAAGCAAACCACTCCTCATGAAAAGTGCTAAAGTGCAACTGCAACAAAGAGTGTGCTTACACCCAAAAGCCTCACATCCACACACCAGTCAAATAATCCAAGCCAGCTCCTGCTTCCGACAAAGATAACCTGGAAGAAACCTTCCAAACG
Organism: Tanacetum coccineum; assembly: GCA_026074375.1. Lineage (NCBI taxonomy): Eukaryota > Viridiplantae > Streptophyta > Magnoliopsida > Asterales > Asteraceae > Tanacetum > Tanacetum coccineum. Next base: position 18,561 of record BQNB010080561.1, read on the forward strand.
TAAGCTTCACAGAAAGTTAGAAAGGAAAGACCACTTCTAACTTGTTGATGAAGATGTTTGAAGGCTCTACCAAGAATCTGTTCCTCATAGAAGAAGGTGACTGATCCTGATCTCGAACGGGCCTGGAAAGATGGAGTTTGGAAGCGCATCTAACGAAAAAGGGAAAAGGGGAGAAGGAGAAGGTGATGATGCTGACATGGTACGAGCTATTAAGCTGTAGCTTGGATCCGCCTTTCTGACCACAAGGTAGATGGCACCTGTTGGAGGAGTATCTGATACAGGGTCCAGTATCGTAGAAAAACAACTCCCAAACTGCCTGAAGTAGAGGGCAAAGAAATAAAGGCCATTGTAACCGTGAAGAAACAAGTAGCTCATTTCCTGATCGATCTGTCGTAAGGAAGAAAAGAATTCGGATCAGTTTATCCTGTTTGTTTGGGGGCCGTAGTACGATATGCGGTTGCTTAATGTTTATTGCTTGGGGTTTGTGGTATGGTGATTTAAGTCTCTTTCTTTTGGTTTTTGCGCATTTGTGTTTGCCCCTTTTTAGATTCTCCTATGTTTTTTGCTTTTTTTCAGTACATGGTTTCCATGCCTGACATGTTTAATGGTTCTAATTGGACGGTGATCTTCTCTAATATTTGCCGCTTCTGCTTTGCTCTAGAACTATTCGTTGGGATCAGGCCTCTCTCACTGGTCGTAGGACGCCGTCTTAAGAGTCTGTGGTTTCGTGGGGTGTCCTAGCGTCCAGTTCTCATATGTTTTTGAATTTAAATTTGATTATTAACCGTTTTGCTTGTCCCGGCCTTCGTTCCCAAGTGATACTATGTCCTCTCCTAGGTAGCCTTTTTTTTTGTGTCATTGTTGATGTTGTGGCTTTATCGCTGTGCTTGATGACCTGTGCACTGCACGCGTGGGTGTTTTAGTGTCGGTGTGAGCACAGGGATCTGAGTTCTATTGTGTGGGGTTTGCTGTGTTGGTTCTTCCACTTTTCCCCGTTTTTTCGTTCTACTTGACTTGACTCGCCTCCTTTTTAGGCCTTCAGTTCGTTCAGCGGCATTTATTGTGTTTTTGGTTTCTTTTTACTGTCTGTCTGCTTTTGTGCTGTGTCTGCTTTCGTTCTATTTGTTGTTTCGTGTAACATATGTGTGAAGTAGTTGTGTCCTGTGTGATGTACTTTCTCTTTTAGATAGGTGGTGACGAGTTGTGACGAGTGGATCACCTGTGCCGGTGATCTCCGTGTGGCTAAGTTTAATTTTTGTGATATGCTGTGGCTTGTGGTCTGTATCCGATGGTGATGACTGTGTCTATTGTTTGATCTCTTGTGATCACGTCTTGCTTGACAGTGCAAATAAATTTTGAATGTTGTTGTGATTCTTGGAGTGAAATGTGATTGTGGTATCGCTTTCATTGTTTGTCGTGGTGTGATCGTGTATAGGGACCCTCATGAGATCGCAAAGCATGAAGGAACAAGATTACAACGAAGACAAAGACCAAGAACACTCGAGCTTAAACGACAAAAGCAATCTCACTGATCTCATGAAGGAGTGTCATCAATGAACTCACTTCGGGGGAGATTGTTAGCCTCAATTTTATTGAGTCAATAAAGGAAGCTCGTTCCCGTGTTCAAGACCTCACTTCGGGGGAGATTGTTAGCCTCAATTTATTGAGTCGAACAAGGAAGCTCGGTCACTCTACGATGGAGCTTCGGTCTTTAATTAGTTAATGTTGTAATAGAATAATATCGGGAATCGGGCTCGATAGTTAATCTAATATTGTATATGTTTCGGGTTTAATCCCAAGCAAAACCCGAGCCCGAGTCCTAGTTAAATATCCCGCACGTCACATTAAATGTGTAGGGGTATATATATAGATATTTTCTAACTAAGAAAATATCTATCTCATATCTATCTCATATCTATCTCATATCTATCTAAAAAAACTAATATCTTTTTTTCTCTCATCTCTCTCTCTTCTCTCTCTCTCTAAACAATCTTCTCTTTTCTAGTTTCTTGATTGAATCGTGGTATGAAGTGTTAATCGAGAACCTACAAATATTATTCTCTTTCAGTTTCTCTCTCTAGGAAGCAACCTTTCACTCTTTAGATTTTCTTCATAGTCGTGTGTGTGTTTAGGGATTACTAATATTCTATAGTATATCATTTCAAAGTTATGTGGTACTTCTCCCTAAACTCTAGGTTCATATAACGGTTAATCCTGTCACAATCAACCAAACCGGCATAAAGTTCACACAGTCGATTATAATCTATCTAGGTGACAATATTAAAACCTAGCCCATCGAGTCTTTACCAACTTATGGCCTAATAGTTATCTATATACTAGTAGTTTATAATCCACTTAACTACTAAAGGAAATAGAACGTTATTTATAGTCCTAAGATACCTTAGTCTATCATTCACTTAACCATAAGTAGAAATATGATTTTATTTATAGTCCTAGTGATCCAGTTATATAGATAAGTTGTATGTAGTATCTATCTCAGACTCTAGCCTATAGCCCATTTTTGATAATAAGCTAGTTGGACTTGATTTGTAATCGGGGTTCTCTTTCAGGGACTGTTTGTGTAATTTCATCTTTTAAAGTTACAAACTGTTTACTCCCATTGTATGTTTGTTGTTTCCCAATTAGTCCTTGTGTCCTTTTCACTGTTAGTCCCTTAGGTTAACTTTAGTTAGTTTATTTAATTTAATTAATTAAATTAGGTTTAGATTTTAATTAGTTTAATTACTTTTAATTTATTCAGTAAAATTTGGGCATTTTTATATTTTTAGAATTGTTAATTTTTTCTTTATTTAATTTTATTTTTTCAGAATTTTTATAACTTTTATTTTTTGTCTTTTTCTATTTTCTTAGTTTTAATTAGTTTTTAATCTTTAAAAATTTATAAAAATCAAAATTAATAAAAAAATATTTTTCTTTTTTATAAAATTTTATTTTGTCATTTAGTGTCTAGGAAAAATATAACATTTAGTGTAGGCTTAATTTTTCTTAAATTTCAGTTTTAGACCCGTTTTACCGGGTGCGTTTTACCGTTTCTTTTCGTTTTACATTCAAACGACCTCCGTTTTAGTTCTAGTTTTTTTTATTTTTCAAATTAAGTTAATTAGAATTTAATTTTAATTTTTAATTTAATTTAGCATTTATTTTCTTAATTTTTAGTATTTAGGTTTCCCGATACCTGATTCTGTTCCTCGTATTTTAGTATAGATTTAATTTTAGGATTTCCCTATAACTAATTTTGTTTCCCGTAGTATATTTAAGGTTCCCATTTTCACTGCTTGTTTCCCGTAGAATAATTTTAGTTTTCTTTAATTAATTTTAGTTTATCTAGTTAAAAATCAAAATCATTTGTTTCTCAATTCAAATCATCAATTCATTCGTATCGATTTACCATTCCAGCCTCGTTGGGGATTTACGACCCGGGAAAGCTCTATACTACTTCTCGGTATCATTGACTCTGCTTTTAGACTATTCTTACTATATATTTGATATTTTATTATATTGTATATATTTTAAGGTGTAGTCTGAGCGGATCAAAGACCATGACGGCGTCATAAGATTCTACGACGGTTTCAGAGCACACGACCCAGCTCATTATCTAAAATATTCTCTTTCATGACAGCGTCACGATTAAAACGCGACGCTGTCACAGTGATTTTCCTATATATTAACAACCCGGGAATTTAGGGTTTTAAGTGTGTAACTTTAGAATAAAGAAGACGGTGTTTACGACCCTAGTTCGTTTAGCAGTTGTTAGGGATGAATTTAGGGCCTAAAAACCCTATTGTACTTCCTCCAACTCATGTTTTAATCAAGTAAGGTTTATTTAATCATTCAATATGTCTATGTGTTGTTTGATTCATCTATGTTCTTGCTTTATCTTTAACATGCTTGGCTAAACCCCCTATTGTGTTTATTTATGATTGTATAAAACCTAGAATTTAGATCTTAGTGGTGTTGCTTCTTGTGATAGATGTGCATGTTGGGTCTTAGAAAACCAGCTTTTGTCTGTATCGCTGTTGATATGTCTAGGAAAACATAATTGTGTAGAAAGGATACCATCGGGTAACAGTCTTCATACTACCTGCCCCCTAATATGGTTGATCTACTTTTAATATATTTCACATGCACTTAGTATACCATTGGGGGCCTTGTAATAGTCTTCATACTACCTTACTTGTGTGTTGCCTTAATAGAATACTAAGTTGACGGCGGGTTCGTGTAATTCGTTCATAAATTAGGAAATAACTGCACATATCATCACAAGTGTGACAAAGAGACAACACTAGGAGAAGTAATCTAGGGGGTAATACATGATTAAATAAACACAATCTTTTATTATATTGTTATCACCAGTAGTTTAGATTATCATTTAGTTTAATAGCTAAAACCAACCACCTCTCCAATTATATGATTTACTTGCTTTTTATAAAACATAAAAATACAAAAAAACTAATTTTTCCCTCAACCCTTAGAATTCTGTTAGACCGTTGATAAAGCCTTTCAACCGGTTCTCGGTATTCCATTTTTATCAGTATGTTTTAAGTGAACGATAACAACCCCCCGAGTCTTGCCTATACTACTACTACAACGATTAGGTGCTCTGCCTAGGGAGTTGTAAAACTTCGTGTAGAAGTCTTACGACGACCGCATCAATAATCAATAGTTCATATCAATGGGAAAAGTAGGCTATCGGTACTTAGACAAACCGTAACATTTAAAAGTAAAACATCAAAGTAAAAATAGAGCATGTATCTCACCCCAAAGTTTAATAAAAGTATACGTAAAACAAGTAAAAAGTGGGAAACTCACCTTTTGCAAAAGGTGAATCACGAATAATCAACAAACCGAAGAATGAGTGCGAATATCCTAAACGCGACATAGTTGAAATATAGTATGTCTTAGATGTATGCAACGATAGTGTAATGATGCATATGTAATTTTTATAAATTTATCATCACCCGGACGTGTTTATGTTTTAGTTATGTAAGTCAAAATGTGAACTCGTAAAAGTTATCCAGTTTTATTAAGTTTTGACGCTACAACAAGGTCATTATTTTACCAATTTAAAGAAATCCCCTTCATTATCCCTTTACTAAATATTTTCGTTAAATTTATGTTTCGCCTAAAACACGCTAAGTATCTTACCAAAGTTTAATTACCAATTTTTATCCGTCGTTAATTCATTACTATTATGTTTTACGTTACTAACTTTAATATATCCTATCTCGCTTATTAATAATACTTTTAGAAAGTTTCCGATGAACATAGAAAATATATAAATGATACGATAACAATTTGTTAAGGATTTTATAGCTCGTTCGGACTTGAAAACACCCCAAAACCTCATTTTAAATTCCAAACAGCTCACATTATTTTTATAAAATATCCAAATTTTAGTCAGTTTTTACAAGGACGTAACTCTTTTTTTTAGGTAAGGGTTATCCCGATAAAGTATATTAATCACAAAAAAACCAATGAGTACAATCGAATGCGGCTGGATACCACATTGACCTCGAGAAAAAACTCAAACTACCACTAGAACGTTTGTGACATGCCAAACAACGTTTTAACTAACTAAACAAGTAAAACGGCCAAGCACGAAACAATTAACCATAAATCCTAAAACCCTTAGGCATCTTCTAAAGCGATAGCAGGCTTTCAACCTTCGCCGTATTCTTGAATTTAAAAGTAAGAAGTTTGAGGCGAACCGTCACAATAATTAAGTCACAAAGTTCCTCCGGTTGCCTTCTAATACTCTTGAACAACCTGTTATTTCTCTCCAACCATACATAATAATAAGCCGCTGCAAAAATCAGTTTACCAACAACTCCTTTAACCGTGCGTTTATTCGATAACGGTTGACACCAAAGCATTATTATCAGCTAGCGTCAGATTAACGCTATTCATACCAGCAAAAGTGCGGACATACCTTCAAACCTGTGAAGAATAAGTACATTTAAAGAAAAGGTGTTCGTGCGAGTCAGCTTGCCTGTTGCACAACGAACATAATAACAATGATATATCAGTATTAGGGACAACGTCCCATGGTTTCAATAAGTCTTGAGTTTTGAGACACCTCCTCATGACCAGCCAAAGGTAAAAAGCGTGACGTGGAATGCAATGAGAAAACCACACCAAACGAAACCACAAAACCTCATTACTACTCGGCCTTAACGCCTCCCATGCACATCGAACCGATAACTCAGAAAAATTACCATTTGTGTCTCGCCATTTCATGCAATCTTGACTTATATAGTCTAAAACCGGAGTTGGAATACTAACCAGAATAGGGGCTTTAGCTAACCACGTAGAATGCCAATTCCAGCCACCATGAACCACAAGATCAGACACACATGTGCGTAGATTATAACCATCCCTCGCAGTATCCCTTAGAGAAAGATGGTGACTAAGCAGACTTTGTGTACACCAGTGATCGTGCCACAATGAGGTCTTATGCCAATTTCCCATAACAGCCCAAATGAAAGGTCTCACTTGTTCACGAAGTTGTAGAATCTTACGCCAACCCTAACTCATATTGGATCCAACACCACCCAAAAAAACTCTTTATGAGTCATGATATTCCATATATGTGTAGTCATCAATGCAAGGTTGAAAACCTCAAGACTACGCAGACCATGCCCACCTTCACTCTTAGGAAGGCAAATTGATTCCCAAGCTACCTTTACCTTTCCTCGTTTATAATCCCCGTTACACCAAAGAAAGCCACGAGTAAGCTGCTGAATATCGCTAGTAATACCCTTTGGAATGACAAGAATGGACGCCCAATATACTTGCATGGCCGAGATAACTGACTTACATAATTGAAGTCTCCCCGCGAAAGATAATGACTTATTTTTCCAATCTCCAATACGGTTGCGAGCCTTTTCAACGATCATAAACATGTGTATCTTTTTCAACACTGCCACTATTAACATTTCCTTTGACAGAATCAAATTGAATATTGCTATTAATTTGATCATCATCAATGGTACTGTTAATAATTTTAGTATGAGTTGGATACATTTGTTCATCATTCTCATTGATGGATGAAGATTGTACCTCACTTACAAATGCAGACTCATAGCTTGGCTCATCATCAGAATTTTGATCAGCTGGTTGAATTCTGGCCATTAAGCATATGTTTGCACTAAGTTCTTCAATTTCTTCCATCCTTGAAGCATCAGCAAAGAGAAAATCATTCTGCTCATCGGTAAGAATTACACCGGCTTCATCCTGTTTTGCCAACAACATTTGCTCCATGAAATACTTCGAATCACGAACCCTTGGCTTGGGACAATTCCTAGCATAATGTCCTTTTCCACCGCAGTTATAGCATTGACCCGTTGAAGTATTGCCTGGAGTCGGAGTTCGAACAATCCTTTGAACATTTGCAGTCTCATTTGTAGCATTCATTCCCTCAACAACTTCTTCTTGAACATAAGCTCGTCTATTATTTCTTCCAACATTACCAGAATTTCTGCTTTGAATATTCACCCTGTCACCTTGAACGACTGCTTGATTTCTGGTATTAGACGAAGCACGAAGACGATTGTTTGTTGGATTAGAGAAATTTTGAGTAATGGCTTTGGCAAGTAACAACATAGCAGATGCTAGGGGATCTTCAGAATGGTTGTGAACATCATCCTGCTCATACTCTTCATCATAATCAACTACAGATGAAGGATGTGTCACATAATAAGAAGAGGTGTTTCTGGAAGATGAACCCGTGTGTGCTACTAGAGCCAAAGGATCATGAGACTTTTCTAACTTCTTTGCCCTTGAAGCATTAACCAATTTCTCAAATTGCGAAAGATAATCAAAAAGATCATCGAACGAATCAACTGTCAATCGCTTAGCCAAACGAACTTGAGTCACATATTTCAACCATTCCGGTTGCAAACTATTCAGAAACTTTGTGTTAACTGAAACAGTTGGAAACTTCATGTTGTTTCGTTCCAAATCATTCATTAACTGAGCAAAACGATTGTAGACTGAAACTAGTGACTCTCCTGGTTCAGCAACAAATTGATCAAATTCATTTGTAAACCGCGTTTCTCTGTCAACTTGGTTTTGTATAGTTCCCCTCATCAAACGTTCAACACGAGCCCACATTTCCTTGGCCGTCTTACAAGAATCCACAGAATTGTAAATCTCATTAGGAATAGAAAGAAGAATCATATTCATGAGTTCCATTTCCGCATCATAGTACAATAAGTCATCTCCTTGAAGATCCTCTACTTCTTGCAACCTTGGTATTATTGAACCTGTAGGTGTGATGTTCCTAAACACATAAGGGCCATCTTCTAGTGCTTTGAGAAGCCACTTCCGGTTTTCCCTCTTGCGATTAAGAAATCGTTTGAATCTACTCGCCCAAGGTATGTAACTACCCCTTTCAAGCATGGGTGGCCTAGTCTCAGAACCGGCATCAGCAAGGGATTGTTGGTATGTTTTGGATGTCGACATGTCTTAAGATTCAAAGATTGGATCTTTTTAGACGAATATGAGTGAGATTTGTGAGAAAATATCCAAACTCGGTAACAGTAGTCAAATTCGGTAACACTGTTCATGGACAACAAGTAATTTGAAAACGAATACCCTTCTCGAGTACACTATCAAACTCGGAAATCTTCAAATAATAAACTCGGTAAACTGCAAATTACTCAAATTCGGTAACACTATTCACTATAAACTCGGTAAGCCTAAATTGTTAAAATCCAACAGTTATGAATTATTAATAACCACAAATTCGATGAAACCGAATTTTATGATGACTAGATAATCCAAGTGTTCTAAAAACTCAAATTCGATGAAACCGAATTTGATTGCCGAGTTTAGTAAATCTTGAAAAACCGATATTTAACACTTCAAAACACGATAAAACCGTGAAATGAAAGTGTAAAATGACTTGTAAAGCTTATTACCGAGTTTATACTTAGTAAAATTCTCTATATCAAAAATTCGATGTAACTGAATTTGTAAACTTAACAAACTCGATAAAACCGAGTTTAATACCGAATTCCTAATAAACGATTTTTGATAGAACCAAAAGATCGAATATATCTATTACACTGATATTTCGTACTGAAATTGCTAAATTAACAAGAAAAAGTCTTCTGAAACTCAAAACCACTATACCGAGAATGCAAAGCTTCAACCGAAAATCAAAACCACACTTCCAAGAATGAAATGAACACTTCTGAGAACACAATAACGTCCAAAAACTCGAAATCACAACCAAAATCAATCTCAAAACCTCAATAGCACCAACCAAATTTGGAAACCATCACTTCTTGATTCTCAGTCGAACAAAATCACGCACAAATCAAGCACTCTACTTCTCTATTGGCGATTGATACCACTTGATAGTCACACTTGAATCTTGATCAATTTATCAAATGTAAGATTAGAGAGAATGAGGACAAAGTGAAGGGCCCCCCCCCCCCCCCCCCCCCCCCCCCCCCCCCCCCCCCCCCCCCCCCCCCCCCCCCCCCCCCCCACGCAAGAAGGGAAAATTCAAATCTTATTATGGAGGGAAAAATGAGAGTTAGTTACAAGAGCATCACCCTCTAATGAAGATTAGAGGGCTATTTATAGGCAATGGGAGGGAGGCTTCCCTTCCTTATTTTCCTAACTTGTCAATACTAGTCCCTAGACTTTGGTTATTATGCTATTTCTTACTTAAAGCATAATAAACCTTATGTGTTTTAAAGCTTGTGATTTCTTAACTCTCCCCACAAAAGTCTTTGCTACTTTTCAAAGATTTAGTTTGGGGAAGTTTTGAGGTATTTGGTTTTAGAGCATATAATATTGCGTGAGGACACGACAATCACTTAGTTTGGGGAATTTTGATATGTGAGAAATCACATATCTTTTGTATATTAAAAATGACCCTTAAAATGATCAAAATGTGCAAAAATATGCTTGTATTTGTGTATTTTGTTATTTGTGAATGTGTAGGTACAAATATTGCAAAAATCACAAGAAAACGGTCAGAACCGGACAAACACGAACACGGGAATGGATAGAGTGCTCAAGAGCCGGGAGTTTCTAGCAAAGGTCAACAAAGTCAACCTTGGTCAACCATTGGTCAACCCATAAAAAGACAAAACCCTCAAAAGTCCTAAATGAGCCTTAATGTTAAAACCAATTTCACAAAAAGCCCTAAATTGATAACATCGTTAGTCCTTTGTTAATCAAAGACTAACGGTCGTTAACTCTATATAACCAAACCCAGAACCATATACACCCGGCCCAATTCTTTTATAAATCCCATGGCCCAAACCCTTTTCCTCGAGCCCAGGTCAACTCGTTTAAACCCCAAGTCAAACACCAAACGTATAAGAGAAAAAGGGCGCGAGATGGGAATTACTTTTCACCATCTCCCCTAATTCACCTCTGAATCAAAATTAAAGGGTAATTCCACTCCCTTTCATCCGTTCAACGTGGCAATAAAGATTCCAAATACCAAGTTCCATATCATCAAATGAAACATCATCAAAGGCTCTTATTGGTCACGACTCTATCAAAGAATGCACGTGGGGCTCAAAAGAAACACATCAAGAGGTGGGAATTTACACTAAAAACAAGCCAAAATAAGCCCAAAGCCTCTGACACAAAGATTGCCACGCTGGCAATGCGTGTCCTCACAATCTCATCCAAGGGTCACAATTAAGTATCCAATGATTAAAAGGATTCAAGGGCAGAGATCAAATCAGAGGGGAGCGTCTTTGAGGACCTAGAAGCATCCATATCCTCCTATAAATACAAGCCTTGCTCACTCACATCAGTATCTAGTTAGTCATTAGTTTTTAGTAGCTTATTTTTTTAGTTTTTAACATCAGCTTATGTAATTTTCAATTTAATGTAATTTCAATTCTGTTTTTAGTCTATGTAACTTCAATTTTAAGTATTGTACTCAGTTTTTTAATCAATGAAATTTTAGTTTATTTTGCAAAATCTGTTTTCACTATTTGTGCTCTTATAATTCAAAAGCTCTTATAAACTATTTTATAAGCTCATACTACTCTTAAGCTATCAAAAGCTCATTAAATATTTGAATTCTAACTAGAATTGGATGGCTGCTTATAGAATTAAAGTAGGTATTAGTGCTTGAGGGTCAAGCTTTAGGATTAGACTAGGTATTGGAATTAAGCTTTAGCTATAAGCTTAAGTTGCTTTAATAAGCTCTTTTAAGAGCAACTCACCTCTATTTAGCTGAGGTGTGAGGTACCATTTTATTTTCCTTTGTTATTTACTTATCTATTTTTTATACTCTTAGTCATAATTTGCATAATAGCTTAATCTGTTTGTTAGTA
>BQNB010080562.1:0-29896 GCA_026074375.1 Tanacetum coccineum
GCTTGTATATTTGTTTGTTTAATTGTTTATTAGTTTAGTTGTTCGGGCGTTTAATTGTTTTCTAATACAATGTTCTGGTCGATAACCTGATATGGCATATCCACTTCCATTAGATACGACGTATCCAACTTTCTTGTCCAATACAGCGTATTCGTTCAACAGATTAATACGGCGTATTCAGATTAATTGAATACGGCGTATCAATCATCTAAAATAGTAACATAAGCTTTAATTTTTGCATTCAATTTCCGTATATATGTATTTTCTTCCTCCCAAGCCTATCCTACTAATTGTTATTCCTCTGTTTCAAGTAGTGCATGACAAGGAGCTTAACAAAGGAACTAGTTACGCCCTTCAAGGATTCGAAACGAGAATTTTGATCATCTATGAAGCTTCTTAAGACACTAAGCCTTGACAAATCAAGATCGCCTGAATTCAACCTATTTTCTGATTTAGAAGAATATTCCAAGGAAGAAGTTGCGAAAACAATGGCGGAAACCATGGAACAATACATGAGCAAAACCCGAGCTGACTATGGATCGAGAATTGCTAGGCCTAAAATCAATGACAAATATAACTTTGAACTAAAAGGATAATTTTACAAAGAACTACCTGACAACACCTTTAGCGTTTCGGATCATGAGGATGCGAACGAACATATTGAGAAAGTTCTTGAGATTGTCCATTTATTCCATATCACTAATATAACTTAAGACCAAGTGATGCTTAGAGCCTTTCTTATGTCCCTAACTAGAGCCGCGAGTCATTGGCTAAGAAACAAACCATCTGTTTCAATTACAACTTGGGAAGACCTAAAGATAAAGTTTCTAAGCAAATATTGTCCACCTGCTTGAACTGCAAAGAAAATGAAGAAGATCAACAACTTTTAGCAAGAACCGGATGAAACCCTTTACCAAGCATGGGAGCAATTTAAAGAACTCTTGATGAAGTGTCCTCAACACTATTTAACAGAGATTCAGGAGGTAATCTTGTTTTATAACGGATTAGAAGTTCCAACTCAACAAATTCGTAATTCAAAAGGTGCCATACCATCTAAGACCGTTGCCGATACAAAAGTAGCCATCCAAGAAATGGCTGAATACTCTCAAGAAAGGCACAATGGAACAGTAAACGCATGAAATAATGCAAAGTATGGTTGTTTGTTGTGTAATCATTATTCAGGACCAGAATGTAGCAAAATGACTAAAATGTGCAAACGGTTATTTCGTAAAAATGCACTAACCGTTCGTTTAAAAGAAGTAATCATACGTGAAATCTAAAATGGCCGAATTAATGAACAAACGGCTAACGTGCCCCGGGAGCACTTACCCCTAAGTGTGATCGTACTTCATGGGGTTAAAATGTAATTTAATTAAAAACCAGTACGGGTACAATTTTATTGCGATCCACTTCTCCTGCAGTTACTCCAAAATCATAAATGATTGCAATGATTGTACAATTTTTCACTCTTCTAATTTCTACAACTGAAGCACCATCTTTACGTATAAATAGGCCACGCGATATTCAAGCTAAGAAGCTTCTCAAATCCTTCTATTATCATCTTAATTTACTACATCTTTGATCAAGAGAAGTATAGGAAAGTTAGGAAGAAGTTTTAGTGGAATTGTTGACGCATCATCTTGATTTTCATCATTCTGGGTTACAATCATTAAGAAAAAGATACTTTTGATCTTGGAAATCTCCGAATAGAAGTTGTTAGTTGAATTTTCGGGTTGTTATAATCATTATTCGAAGGAAACTCTTGAAAATCAATATAATTTGCTATAGGAATCGGTATAAACATGTTTCTCTCCTTGAATATTATGTTTTCTGAATCTAACATGCTTGTTATGTGTTTTATTGCTATGAATATGGAGTAATTTATTTATGTTTATTTGGGATTTATAGAGTAATATGGATTAATTCGGGATGACTAATGATATTTGGTTAATGATAAATATGAACTTGATATTTAGATATTTGGATAGTTGATCATTCACTAAGTTCGGGAATAGGTCAAAAGGCTCTGACTTGGTGTTTGATTTCTAGTTGTTTTTCTACGACAACTCGGTATTAGCTTTGTGAGAATTAACTAATAAAATGATCATCATCCCAAATATATAAATGTTTAATGCTTAACTTCATGTCAAAGGAACTTGGTTAAGAAAGTTTATATTTGTTATTTCCAAACGTAAACCAATCTTAAAGTGTTTTTCGTTAGTATAGATTAAAGGCCGAAAGGATTCTTTATTATGTTAAATAGACAATCTATTGAATAAACTACCCGTTCATTCCTTTGATTATACTTAATTTCATGAATTTATCATCATCCCAAGTTATCCTTCCATTACTCTTGTTTCCCGAATAAACATTGCTTTTATAATCTTAAGTTGGGTTATAATTATCTTGAGATCGTGAATTCTATATGATTAATCCTTTTCTTAATACCAATCGACCTTTTTAGAATAATAATTAATCTCGGTGGAACGGACTGTCTTACCTTAACCTATACCTATAAACCGGGGTTTATACTTTACCCGTGTGTTAGTTGGAGATTGGATAAAACTATACCTATAAATTTAAAGCTTTTATAACACATCAAAGTTTTTGGCGCCGTTTCCGGGGATTGAAATTATTCTTGAAATAGTCATTAGTATGTTATAAGCTAAATTTTCAAAATCGTCGTACAGTTTTCTGGCAAACAGGACCAATTTTCTTCAGAAAGTGCGCCACACATAGTATTTGTGCGTCGATTTTTTCTGCAAATTAAAGAAAGTACGCCATACTTATACCAAGTACGCCGCACTTCTTGCATTTTTCACAAACAAAATAGTTTTCCAAAGAGGAAAGGAACTTCACATCAACACCAAAACCCCAAAACCCCATAAATTATAATTGAAAATTTGGAAATGAGGAATTTATTCCTTGTGTTCATAATTGTTGAAATCTTTTATTATCATAGTTTGTACATTAAAATAAGAAAAATAAAAAAGAACTGTTTAACATCTTATTTGTTTGAATTTATGAATGCCTACATGTATTTATTGATTGCTAAGTGTTGCTTATTTAACTTTGACTACCTGCAAAATGGAAATAAAAACGAAAACTTTAAGAAACTTGAAAATTATATGATGCTTGATATTTTTAAAAACCTGATATTTGCTATGTTTTACAAATATTAAAAAAATAAGAAATATAAAAATACTAAAATTAAAACTTTTAAAATTTTAAAAACTGAAAATTTTAAAAGTACGGCGCACTTACTCCAAAGTGCGTCGGTTTTTCTGAAAAATCATATAGGATTTGAAAAAACTCAGAAAGTACGCCGCACTTTTTCTAAAGTGCGCCGCACTTACCTTTCTGGAACTAAACAGGATGCTTGTTTCTTCATTTTTATACGGAATTTGCTTGAACTAAAAAATGCTATCTGTTTGTTGATAATATGTAAATGTAAAAAAGTTATTATTATTTATTTTAACTAACCCACTAATGGTTGTTTTAATGTTGTCTTATTTTATAAGAGTTATGGATCCTAATTCGAGTCTTGGAAAAATTTGCTTAGGAGAAAACGTTGTTGAAATCTCGAGTGACAAAATTGAAAGATCTAGAGACTGGGATTCTCCAGAGTATCAAGACACTGCTAACAGTGGAGGAAAGAAGGAAACAAAAGCTATGGTTTTTCACAAAATGGATACCGAAAAAAATAGTGATAGATTCGTGGCACCTTGTTTTGTTAATGGGCTAGAAGCATATGATGAGGAGATTAATCTTGGAGTGGAAGAGAACATGATCTCGAATGAATATGCAGTAAAATTATGCCTGGAACATGAAGTTAAAAAAAGGAATCATTTAGTTAACGTATGGGTACATTGTTGCACAAGAGGTGAGATCTTTTTTGTGAAAAAAATTATCAACCCAGAAGAAGATGATGTTGAACCTGGGGTGATTTTCGGAAGATCATTTCTACGTATGACCATAGCAATTACTGATTTTGGGGCTGGAACTATCACAATATACCCTGATATCGATCCATTCTTGGAAGATACTAAAGAAGAAGAAAAGAGCATGGATGATTGGGACCAATTGCTTGATTTTAACTTAGATGATATACCACTGTTGGGTGGAGAAGAACTTCCGATGTTTGTATGCAAAATGGAGAAAAGTAGCCGCAATAAGAAAAGGGCAATGGAGAATCTTAACTTGTTCTATCAAGATATAGGAACATCTTCGTCAACTAGGAGACATTTGACTCAGGAAGAAGCAGTAAAGGAAGCATTGGCAATCAGAATTAGCCAAAAGTTTGCTTTATTAGAAGAAGTAAGGCCAGTACTTGAGATAATGGCTCATCATGACAAATACAAGAAAGTGTTTGATGAGATTTGGAAAGACAAAGTGGAATTAGATGGAATGATTATGAAAGAAGAGGAAGAAGCAATAAAAAAAGGTTATAGGTGAGGCGTTAAAAGAAAAAGACGACCCCGAAGCATTCATATTTCCTATCAGATTAGAGGTCAAGGTTAACGAAAATGCATTGACTGATACTGGGTCGGATATCAATACCATGCCTACCGGATTTATGAGCAGTTAGGAAGAGAAGAAATGAAGAAGGTTGATAGAGGGATCACAATGATTAATCATACCCAGACAGAAGCTATGGGAACACTCACGAATGTTCTTTGTCAGGTGGGGGTCACCACCTTAATTGCTAAGTTTATGATCTTGGATATACCAATCAACCGTGATGCACCAATAGTAGTTGGTCGGGGATTCCTGTGTATGATTGGTGGCATAGTCAATACCCCAGAGAGACTTTTCTCAACTTTTGATGGATTTTGTCATCAAACCTTCCGTGATGCAAGATCCGATGTTCTGACGACCGCATAAAGCGATAGCAATGACGAGGAAGAGTATAAGATAAAGGAATAAATTTGGAGCACCGATAATATGGTCTGAACATACACCAGATATGAATTGTACTATCCTATTTGAGCAGATCGTTTGCCAATATAAATAGTATATAACCATTACGGATGTTTAGTGTTTTGGAAGAAGGCTGTTAGTTTCTGTTTGTTAACCGTACATAAAGCACGTTAACTAGAAACCTGATTATATGGGTTGTTATACTAAAGAAGAAGAAGCAACATGACAATGGTGTACTAAGATGAGGGTGACTAATCCATATGGAAATATTTATATTCAAGGATTCACAACCAAGAAAACAGACCGGAAGTTGTCAAAATATCATAAGTTGAGTGACATTATGTCACCCAATTGGTTTATGGAGTGAAAAGTTGGACCGAGTTGGAATAAAGGAGGGAATTTATGTACTCCTAATCTATTTTACTTTTTTTATTGTTGAGTCAAAATAAGATCATTTGTATAAATCCATAAAGGATTATATTTGATGTACGGACATTAGTCCGATCTATGATTAAATATTAATGTCGTATGATGGATTGAAAATTTTTGATTATATTTAAAGTTGTGAAGTGGTGACGAAGCAAGGTTTGTGTTATCTTATGATATATATAAAAAAAACATTATTAATTTCTAAAAAATAGGAAAGCACGCCGCACTTCAGGGAAGTGCGCCACACTTTGTGGCGGTTTTCTTATATAAAACTTACAAAACACGATTTAACTCATTATAAAAACTCACACACTAGCACAAAGTCCCCGGGTTTCTCAACAGATATAAGGTAAAATTTTAAAATAAAAGATCAATCCATCATGTTCTCTGATCATGCCTAGGGTATGTTAATATCATTCCTAAACTTGTTTATTGTCAATTTACTTCTTGTTCATTAGGTTGTTTATAATTAGATTAGGAAAATCGAATCCATGGTAGATATGAACAATTAACACATTGAATTATGATATTTAGGAGTTACTTATCAACATGCATGCTTAATATTGCTAGATCTAAAATACTGTTAATATTATGAATTTATCTTTAAAATAATTTGTTGGAAAATCATAAAAAATCAAAATTGTTTTAACCATTCCAGAAAATACACTGGTTTTTGGATACTAACCTACTGCCTTTGCTAAAATCACAGGAAGTACGGTGCACTTCAAAGAAGTGCGCCGCACATTTTACATCAGAATGTCACAGAATGTTTGCAAAACCATCAAAACCTTGACCATTTATACCAAATTAGTTCTACATGACCATACATTGTATTATTGATTATTTTTTATGTGTAGACTATGGGAGAAAATGATGTTGAAGCCGAATCATCGAGATCCAAATGCTCTCGACAATTTGAAACCATAGAGGAGGTATTGCTTACACAAGTTGATCATGATTTCTTACTATGGGAAGGTTGCAATAACGAGGCGAAGTCTAGGTATAACACCAAACTAGTAAACTTGCTTCCTAGACATGTTTACTAGTCATTGTTGTTAAATTGGGATGTACTTAATGGAATAGGATGTGATGGAGAAATTGATGATATGTTTTTTTTATTAAAATGATATGTTGAGGATTAAGTTGCGCGAAGCTGAATCTATTAATGAAATATTCACTTATGTGGCGTGAATAAGAGCTTTTAACATCAAAGAACCAATTTATGCGAAGCTTTGCCACGAGTTTTATTCAACTTATGAAATTGATGAAGTTTGTGCCGACGATGAATTGCAAACCAAGAAAATAATCAAGTTTAGACATGGCGGACGTGCTCACAATTTAACTTTGTTAGAGTTTGCTCGTAGATTGGGATTGTATCATGCTGATTAGCTTGAGGAAGATGGATTTGATGTGTATTTTCAAGGAGGCTTGCGTAGTGATGAGCATTTTAACGCTCACGAGTATTGGTTGAGCATTAGTAGATAGGTTAATTTAGGTTTGTCATGGAGTCATGCCTCTACTACCAGGAACCCAATCTTGAGGGTGATATCACAAAATGATCACCTTTGATTGTGTCAAAAGGCACTACTAGGTATGATAAAGATTCAAAAGATGATTTGGGCTATTGAGCATGTTTGATGCTAGACATCAAATGGATACGCGAATGTGGCTTGGTTGATTGCGAGGTAGATGAAGAGGAAATGAGCTGGTACTCAAAGGGAGAGTTAGATTTGCTGTGGATAGTTTATCATGAAGATTGCTAGGAAATCGAGGGTGTTAACTGATGTAGTGCTAAGGAGTTTGAGTGCAACGATTTATTATAGAGATTTGGATACGACTACACTGAGAGAGTTAATCGACCCTGAGGGTAGACTAATTCTTGAGGATCTACAGCCGGGTGTGCCAATAGTTGGTATTCCTAGACCTCCGAGAGCATCGATGCAGGACTTGTATGATAGGATGGGCAGTATGGAGATACGCAAGGAGGCTATAGACGTGGATCGGATTATAGGCAGTTCATATCCTAAGAAGTTCCAGGGAGTTTTTAAGCATATGGCTGGAGTTTACAGTGTTCCACTGTAGGGATCCTACAGCACACCTGGTTATGCTCAGCCGCAGTATGATCAGTATTGTAAGCAGCACCCACCTCCTCCACCACAGTATCCACTGCAATATCAGCAGCAGCAACAGGATGATGATGAGTAGTGTCGTGATGACACAAGTTGGTTGTGTGGCCGCATGTTATATAAGGGTTGGAAATATAAAAATTTCTTTGATCATTCAACAAATTAAAGTTTGTTTGTTCATACCTTTAGTGATTTACGTCGGGTGCGAACTTAAATTTGTTGTTGAAGAAAACATGAGACGTCGAAAGATGTTGACGTATGAATTGATGATTTATGATTACGAGTAACTTAAGCACTTTACGTTATGTGTTATAACTTACATGTTTGTCATCATCAAAACATGAAGAGAATGTATAGATTAAATATCGTAATATTTCTACCAACAGAATGAAATCACGCATCCGTACCAAAAGCTCAAGAGTTTCTACAAGGGGTTCTTGAACTTAGGACCCGAATATGTCCGAGATGCAAAGATGGAAGAATGGCTCACAGGCTGACACATAAGCGTGCATGAGATGGAGTAAAGAAAGCTGGAAGGAAAAAGTCTAACTTAAAGACTAGTTGAAAGAAAAGTGATTCCCAGGAGACAACCCGAATTGTTATTTATTTTTATCGAGTGTGTCTTCCCAAACATCAGTACGGCGTATCCGCACCATACCATACGGTGTATTGAATGTCTGGACGTTATCAGTCCTTTATTTTTATGCACTTTAAACATTATTATCAGTTCTGTCAATACGGCGTATTCATGTACATGATACGGCGTATTCAACAGACTGACCCGTATTTAGATACTTTTTACAGGTTTCTCAATACGGCGTATTCCAGTTTATGGATACGGCATATTGGTTTCTTGTACAGGTTATTTAGTTTATTTAATTAATCGTAGATACCCGAGATAGGATTTCACATGTTTTTCCTATATTTTGCACAAGACCTCGCTGCAAAGAAATCGACAAGGTTGGTGAAGTATCGATCATCTGGAATCCTATGTGTGATTGTAGTCATGCTAGAATACAGACGCATTTACAACACACATTCTTGCTCATAAACTCAACTTGGAGAATCTACCGAGTAAAATATTAGGGGAGTTTCTCATTCTAACTCTTTTAATTCATGTTTTTAATGTTTTACCTATACAACAAGGACGTTGTATAATTTAAGTGGGGGGGATGAGAATTAGAATGTATACTTGTCCTATTTTTCACACTAAAATGCTTAAATTATGCTCAAATTTAAAACTTTTTCAAGCATACTTTTGTGAAATTACTTGTTACATAACCTGCACACAATAACCCGTATTAGATATTATGAGGATTTAACCTTATCCGTTTCTAAATGTTTACCCAAATTCCACAAAATATGAGTGTGCTGGAGATGTTGTAAACTTTAGAACTTGGCTTGGTATATATCTATTCGAGACCACAATAATGAGTACTATGGATTTAGATGGAGTAACTTGTTTAAATTGGTAAATTTCTAGGATTACACCCAAAAAGCCTTTATATGGTGTTTTATTAACTAACTACACTGGTTAGTTAAATCCCGTATAAACCCTTTGTTTACTCTCATCACAAGAGTAAGATCCCCTAGAAAAACCAATAGAGTCAATCCTTTAGGAATAACACCAACTATTTGTTTCGTTACACCTTTACACCTTAGCTTACAGTTGAAAGCATAAATTATACCTATACGACGACACCATCATGTTTTTGGCGCCGCTGTCGGGGAGTGAAAATTTAATCTTTATTTTGATTTGATATTTTGATTTTTAACATTAGATTAGATCTAACCCTTAGGATTAGTGTAATTTAGATTAGTGTATAATTTTGTACATTATGTATATTTGTCTTTAATTGTTTGCTTGTATATTTGTTTAGTTTAGTTGTTTATGTTTAATTGTTTTCTAATACGCTGTTCTGGTCGATAACCTGATGCGGCGTATCCACTTCCATTGGATATGGCGTATCCAACTTTCTTATCTAATACAGCGTATTCATTCAAAAAAACTAATACGGCGTATTCAGAACCATTGAATACGGCATATTGATTATCTGATACAGTAACAGAACTGGTTTTTCGCATTCGATTTTCGTATATCTGTGTTTTCTTTCTCCTGAGCCCATTCTATTGATTGTTTATCCCCTGTTTCAGGTAGTGCATGACAAGGAGTTCAACTAAGGAACTATTTACGCCCTTCAAGGAACTGGAACAAGAATTTTGATCATCTAGGAAGCTTCTTAAGACGCTATGTCTTGACGAATCAAGCTCACCTGAATTCAATTTATGTTCTAATTTAGAAGAATATTCCAAGGAAGAAGTTGCGGAAATAATGGCGGAAACCATGGAACAATACATGGGCAAAACTCGAGCTGACTATGGATCGGGAATTCCTAGGCCTAAAATCGATGACAAAGATAGCTTTGAATTAAAAGGCCAATTTCTTAAGGAACTACGTGACAACACCTTTAGTGGTTCGGATCATGAAGATGCGAATGAACATATTGAGAAAGTTCTTGAGATTGTCGATTTATTCCATATCCCTAATAAAACTCAAGATCAAGTGATGCTTAGAGCCTTCCCTGTGTCCTTAACGGGAGCCATGAGTCATTGGCTAAGAAACAAACCATCTGGTTCAATCACAACCTGGGAAGATCTTAAGACAAAGTTTCTAAGCAAATATTGCCCACCTACTCGTACTGCAAAGAAAATGGTAGAGATCAACAACTTTAAGCAAGAACCAGATGAAACCCTTTACCAAGCATGTAAGAGATTTAAAGAACTCTTGATGAAGTGTCCTCAGTACTATTTAACGGAGATGCAGGAGGTAATTGTGTTTTATAACGGATTGGATGTCCAAAATAGACAGATTCTTGATTCAAAAGGTGCAATACCGTCTACGACGGCTACCGATGCAAAAGTAGCCATCTAAGAAATGGCTTAATACTCTCAAAAATGGCACAATGGAACATCTAGGACAAGAAGTACTAAAACTTTTGACGGATTGGCAGCCATACAAGCACAACTTAATAATCTTGGAAGAGAAATCAAGAATGTAAATGAGAAGGTTTATGCTGCTCAAGTAGGATGTGAACAATTTAAAGGGCCCCACTACACCAAAGATTGCCCACTCAAAAAGGAAGGTAAAACCCTCGAAGAGGCTTACTACACTCAATTTGGTGGACCTTTCTAAGGAGGAGGATATAGAGCAGCAGCTCCAAGATTCTACCGAAGGAACAATGCAAACCCTTCGTACCAAGAACAGAGGCAATATATGGAAGAAACCCTGAGCAAGTTTATGAGTGAATCAGCGAAGAGACGTGAAGAAAACTCCAACATGATTAAAGATATCCGAGCTTCGACTGATGCGGCCGTGCAAAACCAAGGAGCTTCGATTAAAACTCTAGAGATTCAAATCGGGAAAATAAGCAAGATACTATAGGAAAGAGGATTTGGAAGCCTACCTAGCTCTACTGAAGCCAACCCGAGAGTTCATGTCAAATCAATTTCGACCACTGCTAAAGCTGATTCAAACTCAATGCGCCGTATTGGATCACCCCAATACGCCGTATTTACTCCACAGAACAGAATATTCATGTTTGAGTCAAGACAAACGACAATCCCATTTCCAAGTTGTTTGAATGATTACTACTGTGAGGAAAAGAAGGGATCGAATGGAACGCAATTCTCGAAAGCTTACTCATATGAAGCTTCACATATCGATAAATCCATACCCCGTAAAGAGAAAGACCTAGGGAGTTTCACTTTACCTTGATATATTAATAATGTTTGCTTTGATAATGCCCTTGCTGACTTAGGAGCTAGCGTAAGTGTTATGCGTCTTCTGACCTACCTTAACTTAGGTTTAGGCGAATTAGCTGACACTAAGTTGACAGTTGAATTAGCAGATAAGACCGTAAAATATCCAAAATGAATTGCTGAAAACGTGCTAGTAGGTATTGGTAAATTTTTTTTCCCCGTAGATTTTATAATTCTTGATATGCCCGAGGATGTCAAAGTGCCCTTGATCCTCGGAAGACCATTTTTGTCTACCGCCCACGCTAAGATTGATGTACTTAAAAGGAAGATTATTTTTAGGGTTGGGGATGAGAAAATTATTTTCAAAAGTGTTAAACCTACTAGTAGTTTGATTAAGAGGGTCTACATGTTAAGCTTAAAAGAAAGAATGGAACTTTATTTAGAAGCTAGGCTAATGGAAGAGACTTTGGTGTTAAATAGATCATTAGACCCTTTATATAGAGATTACATTGAATTGAATAATCCTAATGTACCATTAGAGCTTAGAAGAGATCAAGTTGATGATTTGATGCCCACCATTAAGGAAGGTGAGGTAATTTAACAAAAGTTTTGATGAGTACCCTAGTTTTTGTGACTTTGACTGGAAGATCCATATTGACTGTGCCTACAACTTAAGATTTTTGTGCATGACAGGTTTTCAGCATGTAAGTGCTAATTTTTTTCCCAATTTTGTTTGTAAATATGATGTCTAGGGAGTTCTATAATTCTATAATAAGGGATAAAGTTGAACTCAAAGGAAAGAATGTAGTAGGAGCTTTTATGACTGTACCTATTTTTGTCGGAAATTTTTCTGTTGTAACTCATTTTGTAGTGGTGGAAAATATGGACGGCTACTGAGATCAAGACATGGAAGATATTATTCTTGGAGAACCGTTCTGCAAAGCTTCATGTATGGAAGCAAAAAGGTTTGATGGATTAATCACTATCCACAATGGTAGTGATAACGTGACTTACCAAATGGCGCGATCACATTCACTCAAAGGTTTAAAATCTTTCCAATGCCAATGCAACAAGATCAAAGCCGTTAATAAAGGCTTTTTTTGGAAAGTTGCCATTGATATGCTGAGGAATCTGCAATCCGTACCAAAAGCTAAAGAGTTTATATAAGAGGGGTCTTGAATATTAGGACCGAATATGTCCGAGATGCGCAGATGGAAGAATAGCTACAACTACGGGCACATAACGTTCATGCAGATGGAGTGAGAAAGATGGAAGGAAAAATTCTATTTAAATAACTAGCTAATAAAGAAATGTGAATTTCCGAGGACAACCCGAATATTGTTATTTATATTTTATCGAGTTATGTCTTCCAGACTCATACGATGTATACGCATCCGCACACACTTAACATACGGCGGATTGAAATTTTCTGGTTGTTATAATTTCGTTATTTTTATGCGCACTTTAACATTATTTATTATCAGTCTAATGTCAATTCATGCGGTATTCATTTAAATGATACGGCGTATTCAATCAAGACTGGCCAGTTTTTAGATATCTTTTTACAGGTTTCTCATATACGGTGCTTTTCCTCTGTTTATGGATATGGAGTATTGGTTTTCCTGTACTAGTTGTATTTTGATTATTTAATTAACGTAGTTACCTAATTATAGGATTTTGAATAATTTTTCCTATTTTTGAACAATGGACCTCACTGCAAAAGAAATCGACAAAGTTGCGGCGTAAGAAATAATCGATTCATCTAGAACTCCTACTGTGTCGATTGTGTCATGCCTAGGAATACAGAAGCATTTACATGCCATATTCTTGCTCATAAACTCTAACTTGGAGAATCTACTGAGCAAAATTATTTGGGGACGTGTCTCATTTAATTCTTTTAATTCTTTTTTTTAATGTTTTAGCTATACAATCGAGGTCGGTGTTAATTTATAAGTGGGGCGTGATGGATATTAGAATGTATATTGTTCTATTTTTCTCACTAAATGCTTACCCAAATTATGCTCAAAAATTCTAAAAAAATTGCCAAGCATACTTTTGTGAATATTACTTGTTGAATATAGCCTGCACCAAATATAAGACCATATTAGATATGTGAGGATTAACTCTTATCTGTTTCACAAATGTATAACAACCAAATTCCACAAAAATATGAGTGTTTGCTCGGTGATGTGATCGCACTTAGAATCTTGGCTTGGTACTATTCACATTCGAGTCCACAATAATGGAGTATATGAATTTAGATGAAGTATACTTGTTTTTATAATTGGTAAATTTCTAGGATTACCCCTCAAAAGCACGCTTTATATTTGTTAGTTTTATTAACTATACTTATATACTGGTGTAGTTAAATCCAGTTAAACCCTTTGTTTACTCTCATCACTAAGGAGTAGATTCCTTTAGAAAATCAATAGAGCCAAATCCTTTAGGAAATTAACATCCTCAACTGTTTGGTTTCGTTTTACACCTTTAGACGCTACTGTAATCATTAATATTTAATACTTGTCTGGTGGCAAATATAACCCTAAATTAACCTGCAATGTTTCACTAACACTTAAAAAGAAACGAGGATTTTTTCTTTGTTTTGTGTTTTTGCGTGAAATGCAAGGATAAGTGACAAGAAAACAAGGGAAAAGGGACTTAAAGTGTAAATTCTGAGATAGGAATGTTACGAGTACACACAAAAATGGTTACGCCATAACATAAATTAAGCAGTACGAAGATCAAGGAAGACCTTTCGAGTAAACAACATATACTCTGTTACACCGTAACCCTATATTTGGAAGGATATCTCATCAAAGTCTATAATTACGGCTGTATAACACCTTATTCCAGTCTAAGTTACGCCGTAAACCATGAAGATCTACAAATATGGAAATGAAAATCTCGCTACATATGGAAAAGTTATATGAAGTTACGGCGTAAACGCAAATTATTGGTTAGCACGTAAACAGCTTGCTTTAATTATGGTAATGCGCGTGTAAGTTGGTTATGGCGTAACACATTTATTGGTTACGCCGTAACAGGTTCGATATCTATAAATAGAGGCCTCATTCAAGCTATTCTGACATCACTTCCTACACAGCCAATTGGAGAGGCGACAAAGGCTTCCAACCTTCAAAGAATTCCACTTGGAGTCCAAGGGAGATCACACTTTACTTACTTTTTGTATTTAATCGTTCAAAATACGAATCTTGTAAGAATTATGAGTTTTCAATATATGATTTCTTTTATCTCTTACTAGGTTTCCGTTACCATGAGTGGCTAAGCACTTAAAGTAATGCCCTAGTTATGAAATTACTTTTGTTATGATTGTTTCCTGTTACATTATGGTTTCGTTAGATATTCCTTGACTATCGTGTAACCCTGGGTTTTGGTAGTATGAGTGGTTTGGACCTAGCTTGCCCCATTAATAGATTATCTTGTCATGATGGGATCCAATGGGTACTAGGGAGGATCACTAACTCCTTACCTGGTGTAGGAACTGATTGGGCACCGCACATATCACTCAATACTTAAAAAGCACTAGAACTCTTTCAAAAGGGGTTAATAATCTTTATAGGTTGTTAGATATGTTTTAGGAACAGTTAGAATTAATCACTACAACCTGGATAACCTACCTCCCAGATGATTCGGGACTGATTCGGAATCGCATGGAGTATAGGATAGACTATATATGCACATTCAAGTCTATCGACCTTAGAAACCAGTAATGAAACCATAGTTTGACATTGCACAGGAAATTGTCTTCATAACAATAGTAATGAAGTAACTAGGTTAGCACATTTTCTCTCTTGATATCTCCTGTCCTTTTAATTTTAGTTATTTATTTTATTGTTTTCCTATTTCTTTTATTTAAAATCAAAAACAATTTTCAAAACGTGAAATTTCAAATTAAAACTAATTACACCTTAGCTCTTGAGATGACCTCGGATTTACCATTCTATACTACCCACGATCGGGTTCTCTTCCCGTTAGTGCATAGTTAGGTAGATCGAGTTTTATAAATTTAAAACTTGATAAAAATATATTTTAAAAGAAAATACACGTCAAGTTTTTAGCGCCGCTACTGGGGAGCTAAAATTTAGTAGTAATTTGAATTTGTACTATTATGTATTTTCTCACCTCTATTTATTCTTTAGGAAACATCATGGATGAGGTTGACATTGAAGATCTCACCATTGAACAGTATCTTAGGCTCACACAAGAAAATCAGACACCAAAAAAGATTAAAGATATGACTATCGCCGAGTACGTGAAATACAAGAAGATGATGAATGAGAACCACATCAGCAATACTAAATCATATCTTCCTACCTATTTCGGCAAAAGCGCACCAACCTATGACCCAATCCGGGAATTTGCTCACTACTTTGGTCCTAACCAACCAGGCGCCTAGTCCGATTGTGATTTGGAAGACATGGAGGAAGAGGTTGAATACATGACTGACGATGAAGTAGTCATGAGTGAGCAAGAGGAAAGTAACCATGGGTATACTCAGAACATCTAACACTTTGAAGAAAAGGATGATGTTGACAAATGGTTGAATGCTGAAATAACAAAACACATGAGTATGCAGGGAGTGGAAAATACAGAGGATGCCTTAATTAGCATTATTAAGTCCATAAAAAAGGATATGAAAGATGATATCATGAAAAAGCAAATTGAAGCCTCGACAGCTAACATAAGTAACGAAACATCTTCCATCGCCAATAATGAAGTAGACACTAATGACGACAACACTTCTACTACCGTATCCTGTCTGCTACCTAAGGAACTGAGCCCAGGAAGTTTTCTTCTTCCTTTTAATATTAATAACCATAGTCTTTATGCTATCAACACATTAGACGCTAAGGATAACATCATACCACTGAATGTCTATGAATACCTTGGTTTAGATGAATTCAAAGGTACAAGTACAGTAGAAAACACCACATGAACTAATGAGCCCCTAGGAACTATCGATATCTTGGTAAAATTTAGGACGTTAGAATTTCTATGTAATTTCGTTATAAAAATGGATGATGATGTTATAATCTTAGGAAGATCATTCCTCGAATCAATGCATGCCCAAATCGATGTGTTCAACGAAGAAATTTTATTCGAAACTGTTAGGAATTATAGATTTAATGAGACAAAAGAAACAAGCAATGAAACAAAAGGTCTAAAATTGTCATTAAAGAATTCTATAAGCTGGTGGAGAATTATTGAAGATTTAGTCAAAGATATCAAAATATGAAGATTCTAAAAGATCTCCTTAAGAAGATAAAGATAACAGAAGATATGAAGATATTCCTTAATGTTTAAGAGATTTACTTGTTTATATCTTTATGTTAACTTCCTTTGTAAGTCATGATCTCTCTATATAAAGAGATCATAGACACATAGTTTTAGTATCCAGAAAAAAGTGTTTGTGTACACAAAGAAAAATGTAGACGTCTATAGTGGTGATGTAGCCTCAAGGTAATCAAGGTTTTCCTTGATCTCTGTTACTGTTAGAGATAGGTAACTGTATTATTCTGATTAAACAATATTGAGGCTTGGTGGAAACGTTTAATGATAAAACCTTGTTTGATAATATACTATTCTTTATTATTTCGCTACATATTTATATTATATGTAAAACATATCCTAGATGGGCTTAAACGATATTCACAATTGGTATCAGAGCCTGGTGGCTCTTGATCTAGGATCTACAAGGTGTTTTGATGTCGCATCTATGAAGGAAAAGATGTACGGATTTTCTGTCTTGGTTATCATGTCGAATCTGGTGATATTAGGGTTTTTCAGCAACCCTAATTCGATATAACAGGAAGTTTGTTCACAATTGTTGTTGATTGGTTCATGACAACAAGATGGTTGCTGATTGTGGTTCTTGGTTACATAATTCAAGAGTTCTTTGGAACTTATTCTATGAAAAGAATCATTAGTAGTTGATGAGAATGATGAATTAGTGACAATTTAGTAACAAAAAAAGTGTCGCAAAAAGGGCGTCGTCTGGATACTTAAAAAAGTATCCTTAAACAGTCATTATTATGTTTATACTGTTGCGCTTCCTTGTTTCTATTGTTGTCAATGACGACACACAGTGACAGTTTATTGTTAGTACTGCTGTCCTTGGTTAATATTCCTGGTTTGTGATTAGTACTGCTTCTAGTCTATTTTAATATTGGTGTTAACACTGCTACTAATGGTATTGATGTTTATGCTACATGTGTTTGGTTCTTGGTTAAGAGAAGAATTAATCAACATGTTTTAATTGACAAAGAAACAGCAGTTGAAATTTTAGTACTGCTTGATTTAAGGGGAAGAATTAGTATTGCTGGCTATGAAGTTAGTACTGCCAGCTTTATACTTAGTACTGCTTATGAGTACTTAGTACTGTCTTCATACATTAGTACTACCAGTTGTATGTTTATACTGCCAATGACAGTTAATACTGCTAGCCTCATCTTTGAAGGTTAGTGCTGCTGCTTATGATTATTAGTGCTGCTTATGTAAGTTAGTGCTGCCAGGAGATGTTAATACTGCCAAGTAACTGGTTAATGCTGCCAAAGGAAGATTAGTGCTGCCAGTTCATGTTAATGCTGCTATCACTAAAGGTTAATGCTGCCAGTTTATACTTAGTGCTGCTAGTATGATTCATAGTGCTAGTATATTTTTAATGCTGCCAGTATTAAGTTTCTGCTGCTAGGGTAAATTTAAGCAGTTACTATTGTTCGATTAAAAGATACTACTGCTAGCTGTGTTCCATATTGGACAACACACACAGGATTGGATCTCGGTTGGAACAGGATTTTAAATGTTATATGGCTAGTTTTGGATTTATTGGAAGAATTGATTACGAAGATGGTTATTTATCACCTATTTGAAGTTGAAGTGGAGTTTTTCGGATGCGTGTTCTTATCATATCTTAAAGTGGGTGTTACATTTTGAAGATAACTTGTTCGTGCTTAGAAACGATGTGACGAAGACTTGTCAAAATCTAGCAAAGATTTATTTATAATTTTGGAGTCACGTGGATAGTACAAGACATAAGACACAAGTTTGGGTTATTCTACTTCAGCATCAAGTTCGTTATACTTAGTTTTCTTCATCAATGATCATTACATAGAGCCTACAGAATTAAAGATTCAAGAAATGGTTAACATATGGGTTTTAGGGGAAGCTTAATGTTAAAATGTTTAACCATTTACATGCATCATTGAGGTGAAGGTTTTTACTACTGCCAATCATTATTACTACTGCTAGTGTGAGTTTCTATTACTCAAGTTCATTTTTCATATTGTGCTTAATGGTGGGTAATTTGAGAAGTTAGAAGGCTTGGATTAGAAGTGTGATATTGGTTTGTAGTGGTCAAGATCAAAGTTGCTTATATTCATATGTCCCCTATTGGATTATGACAAAAAGGGGAAGAAGATGTTAACAGGTTGCAACTTGTAGATCCTTGGTGTGGCATGGTACAAAGGAAATCTACTTAAGGGGAAGTTTGTTTCATTCAGGGAGATCCATGATCTCAACTTTAGGGGAAGCTTTGATTAAAGGCTTTATGATGAAGTTAGTACAAGAACATGTTTGTTTTGTCATCATCAAATAGGGGAAGATTATACTGCTGAAGACTGAAGACTGCATGAAGATAAAGATGTGTGAAGGGATATGCATGGATTAGTTCAAAGTATATATTCTATAAAGATAGGAAGATATGTACAAGATTATATATTTAGAAGATATGTTGATATCTTATAGAAGTTTAAAAGATTTGTAGTTATCTTGTAAAGGACTCCTTGGTGTATAAAAGGAGATCCTAGGTTATGGTTTTAGATATCAGTTTTCCATAGAATTCATAGCTTCAAGGTTGTAAACCCTATCACTTCATTAGAGTGATCGTATTAATATATTGAAGCTTATTGTGTTGGTTATATCTTTCTGTGTGTCAAACATACTTTACTGTTTCATTGAGTATACTTCTTAATGGTATAAACTAGATTCCACATAGTTTATATCATTCACTCAAAGTTTCATTCTTAGTATTTTTGGATTTATCCAAGGATACTAAACCTTACATCAAGCTAAGGAGTTAAATATCTATTCATTGGGATCAACAGAAACAGGCAGAGAAAATTTTAAGTTTAACATAAATTCTCACCAGTGCGTCGAGAAAAGTTACATGGTCGACACTGGACAAGAGGAGGAAACATTTGATCCTCTTAAAATAGGAATGGATTTATTCTCTTATAAATCCCCTGCATGCTTAGAATTTGAACAAAGAACTAGATCCTATGGCACTTCTAACCTACAGGATGAAATAGCTAAACCAATTAGTTTTTTACCAGACAAAAGAGGATTAGTTAAAAGATGGCATGTATGCAAACCCATTCATGTAACCTATGATGACGGAAATGGTAAAGATTGTGGGATGTGGCCGACATGTGACATTGACTCGAAATTCTGCTTCGGATATAATGAAGTCTTTGGGGTAAACGAACAGGGGGCACTTAGGATGTGGATATGTTTTCGCGATCATGAGAGACGAACCATGAAAGAAAGTTACATAGGATTTGCTGACTTTCTTCAGGTACGTTATGGCCAACAGAAAATTGATGATACAACACGGGAATGAAGATATTACGAATGGGTTGCCCAAAACTATGAGTTTAGTAAACATCGCACCCTTACATCGACAACCTTGAACGATCATTTCCCTTATGATACAAACAATCCAATTCCAATACCACAGGAACATCTTTAACAAGAGGAAAATGAGCAGCTACCTATAAGGCCACGTCTGTGCAACTATTCATTTGAGGAATGGTTGAAAATTAGAATAGGACATAACAACCTACATGAATCCGATCGTGAATTTATTTTCAATGAATGGATTCTGGATAGTTACGATGTTGAGGAAGAGTATGCTAGGGAGATTGGTGATCCATATTCTAGGATATTTGATGAATATAACAGGGTGTTCAAAAATGAGATTGAACATTTATCAAATGAGTACATTTTAAGAATTAGAAAGAAGGGGTAAGTTTTGGACGATGTATAGGAAAAATGTCAACAAAACTACAAGAAAACTAATGAAGCATGGCATGACGAGGCATACTAGGAGGACGAAATGTGGCGCATTACCGACTACGATCCACCTTATGTTAACATTGAAACTTTTGAAGGAAAAAATTTTTCTTTTAAAGGAGGACGTAGTTTTATTTGCATTACTAATCGTGAAGATGAAGCCCTACCATTAGGATGTGTGAATGGAGAACGGTTTAAGGCTATGATTAGGAAAGAATTAGAGGGTCATAAGTATGTTTACGAAGTTACATAGAAGGAGCATGAGTCTAACTTAAAGGCTCGTTAATAAACAAAAGTGCTTGTTGGGAGACAACCCGTCTTTTATTTAATAGAATTTCTTTTTGCATTAGTTGGTTTGCATATTTCTTACTTTTTTTTGCAGAATACAGAAGCTAGGAGGCAACTATCGAGACCGGCTCGACTCATATTCATTTGGTAACCTTGTTGAATTTGCAGCAATTATGACGTAACCACTACAGTTACGTTGTAACCACTCTAGTTACGACGTAACCCATTTCAAGGTTACGCCGTAACACCTTAAAACATAAAAAATTTACCACATGATTACGACGTAACCACTATGGTTACACCATAACCTCTTTCTAAAATCCTAAAAATTTAAGTTTTTAAACATGTCTAAACCTTGTATACGTAAATGGACTTTATGGGTATGTTCTCTGGCACCAAGTGGTTTAAAAGGCTTGTTGCATATGCTAAATGCAATCGTGATTCCTACGAAAGTGAGTTAGGTTTGTGTTTCCTGTACACTTCATAATTCTTGTAGAACGGTTTTATTCTTTGGTTTGTTTCTATGATCACAGGGGATAAAGAGTTTGCGGGAAGACGAAGATAATCTAATAGATTTCCGCCTAATTTCAAATCTTGAAGCAATGCTCATGGAATTTCTTGTCTTAATTCTACTCTTTTCTTATTTATTTCATTTCCTTAATGTACAATAAGGACATTGTACAAATCAAGTGGGGGATGGGAGTAGAATTAATTCTTGACGTATGTCTTGCCTTCGATTTTCTAGTTTTCTTTGAAAATTATGCCAATTTTAAAATTTTTGACAAATTTTTCTTAAATAACTAGAATTAATCTTTGCCGAATGCACATTATCCTTTATTACTATTTGGTGAGATTTAAGCCTAATATTCCGTTTCCATCATATTACTCAAAAATCCACCAAAATATTGAGTGTACCAGTACTATTGTAGACTTTAGAACTTGGCATGTACATCATTTCGAGACCTAATTGATTAGCATGAATAGATAGTTCAAGAAGGCAACACTTAGGAAATCACCCAAATAGCCTATATGTGTACGTTTATCGACTTGTTACACTGACTTGTCGACCTTCCATTATAAACCCTTCTGTTGTACTCATTATTAGTGCAAGATACCCCTAGATCACCCTTGTTGAGTCAATCTATGTTTTCACCATAAATTTATATGTTTTGTTACACCATTTCACCTTAGCCTACCCTGTAGTCTTTATTTTTCTTTGTGTTGAAATCTATGGCTATTTAAGTCCATGGTTCGGGGGAATAGGAACGAGAATTATATACTTTCGTAGAAGACCAATTAGTTATGATCTATCAAGACCTCCCCGTACCACCACTTTCGACATTGTTTATCTCAAGTGGGGGGTGTACGTGTAATATCGAATGTTACAGGGGCAATAATTAAAGATATAAACCCCTGTAGCATTTACATATTTATCATGAAGAAAAGAGGGTGCAACAAAAGGCCACCCATGTGCTAAAAAAGTAAAGATGGTGCAAAATAAAAAAAATAAAAAATGGAGCTAGTAGCCCATTATTACACCAAATCATACCGATACTTATGAAGAATGGAGCTAGTAGCCCATTATTGAAGATCAGATTTTCAGACTTTGACTCTTGGACCCATAGATGGATAGTAGCTAGTCACGACAACCATAGATTATTTTAGACTATTTGTTTTGTGTTTTTACATTATCAACCATTAAATGTGTATCCCATGTCTATCATAACCCTTAATCACCCTTTAAACCATAATACCCTTGCTGCCTTTGAGAGTTATTTAGACCATAATTCTAACTGGTGCATATTTATGTACTTTCTAAGCTTATGATAGAATACATGCTATAACTGTGCAATTGAGCGATCACCTCGAAAATGAAACACTAAGACTAGTGGAGAGTTGGGTGACTTTTTATCCCCTTTTCGTGACGTGTTCGGCTTTGATGTTTTCTAGCATAAGAGTTTTATAAATTCATTTCTTGAAGTTATTCTCGTGAAATCTTTTTATGAAATGTTTTAACATGTTCTACTTGAGGGCAAACAGAAGTCAAGTAGGGGGATATTTGATAACATCAAATATTTAATACTTTTTGGTGGCAAAATACCCCATAAATTACCTACAAATGTTTCACTAACACTCAAAAACAAGATATTTTCTATTGTTTTGTAGTTTTCAGGTGAAATGCAGGAAAGTGACAAGAAACAAGGGAAAAAGGACTTAAAGTGTAAATTCTGAAGAATGTTACGGCGTAACACCAAAAATGGTTACGCCGTAACATAAATTAAGCAAGTACGAAGATCAAGGAAGACTTTATGGCGTACCACTATACCTAGTTATGCCGTAACCCTATATTTGGAAGGAAATCTTATCAAAGTTATAGTTACGGCGTAACACCTTATCCAGTTACGCTGTAACCATGAAGATCCACAAATATGGAATGAAGATCATGTACATATGGAAGTTATATGAAGGTTATGGCGTAACACCATATCTGGTTACGCCATAACAATCTGCTTAATTATGGAATGCCGTGTAAGTTGGTTACGGCGTAACACCTTTATTGGTTACGCCGTAACAAGTATGATAACTATAAATATAGGCCTCATCCAAGCTATTCCGGCATCACTTCTTCCACAGCCAATTGGAGAGGCGACAAAGGCTTCCAACCTTCGAAAAATTCCACATAGAGTCCAAGGGAGATCAGACTTTACTTACTTTTTGTATTTAATCGTTCAAATTACGAATCCTGTAAGAATTATGAGTTTTTAATATATGATTTCTTATATCTCTTACTGTGTTTCTGTTACCATGAGCGGCTAAGCACTTAAAGTGTTGGCCTAGTTATGTAGTTACTTTTGTTATAATTGTTTCCTGTTAAATTATGGTTTCATTAAATATTCCTTGACTACCATGTAACCCTGGGTTTTGGTAGTACGGGTGGTTTGGACCTAGCTTGCCCCACTAATAGATTACCTTGTCATGGTGGGATCTAATGGGTACTAGGGAAGATCACTAACTCTTTACCTGGTGTAAGAACTGACCGGTCATCGCACAAATCACTCGATACTTAAAAAGCACAGAAACTCTTTCAGAGGGGGTTAATAATCTTAATAGGTTATTAGATATGTTTTGGGAATAGTTGGAATTAATCACTGTAACCTGGATAACCTACCTCCCAGACGATTCAGGACTAATTCAGAATCGCAGGAAGTATAGGATAGACTGTATATGCACATTCAGGTCTATCGACTTTAGAAACCAGTAATAAAACCATAGTTTGACATTGCATAGGAAATTGTCTTCATAACAATAGTAATGAAGTAACTAGGTTAGCACGTTTTCTCTCTTGATATCTCCTATCCTTTTAATTTCAGTTATTTATTTTATTGTATTTTTATTTATTTCATATCAAATCTAAAAACTATTTTCAAAACATGACATTTCAAATTAAAACTAATTACACCTTAGCTTTTGGGATGACCTCGGATTTACCAATCTATACTACCCACGATCGGGTTCTCTGTCTGTTAGTGCGTCGTTAGGTAGATCGAGTTTTATAAATTTAAAACTTGATAAAAATATATTTTAAAAGAAAATAGGCATCAAGTTTTTGGCGCCGCTGCCGGGGAGCTAAGAATCATTGGTTTTAACATGAGTAATGTGCAGGAAATAGATTGAATTGACAAAATATTGTCTGATTCAGTCTACGTAAACTCGATGGCTGGTACTACAAAAGCCGCCATTCAAGTCTTACCTAGTGCAGGGCCCAGCATTTCTCATACGGGTTTATGCCCCCAACAAGTCAAATTTATTAGTTGTATCTAAACAATGTTTGGGTTATAGAAGTGAAAAAGGTTATAAATACACACAGATAAAGAGTTTAAGGCACAAAAATTACAAGAGGATATCTGCGTTTTATAATGATCATTTTAGGTTTTTGAGTTGTAAATGTTGACAAAGTGAGCTAATCTGGTTAATGAAAGGAGGGATCCTTTTCTTGATGGTAATTTGTCTGTGAATGGTAATGGAGCGTTTAGTAGTAAATTACAAAGATCTCCTTAAAAAAGAATTTATTTAGAGATATTGTCACCCTTTCATAACTGCCAAGAAATTAGAAGAAATCCATAATTTCAAGCAAGAAAGGGACGAAACATTGTATTATGCTTGGGAAAGATACAATGATCTTCTTTACCAATGTCCGCTGCACGATCTGAACTGTCAACAGAAGGTTCATATTTCTACACTGATTAGAATCCACTCGGAAAATTCTCGACTTAACGGGTTTCCTTTCCTCTGATGACACCACAGAAGCCCTCCTAGATTCAATACAAGTCTGCCATTCGCATAACTGGTATGATGAAACAACCACTAGGGAAAGAATCAACGATGTCCTGGACAACGTTGATGCCATTCACAAAAGTTTCAAAGGGGAACATCTAACCAAGGAGTGCTATCTCAAAAAAGAGAACGAGTCAATCAAGCATAGCAGATCTATGAATCCTTAGAAAGAAACCCTCATCAAATTTTGCCGAAGACACAATTAAAAAAATTAGACGCGGATGAAGAAAAGATGAGGAAGATCTGAAACTAACGGAATCAAACATAAGGGCACTTAAAACTACAACAAAGAACCTACAGGAAAAAGCTTATCAATTAACCCATAAGGTCCTCACTAATACAGGAAAAGACAATGGTCAAGGCAATAATGACAATGGGTATGGAAAACATGAAGGAGTCGGTTCCTCATGACTTACCACCTACGCGGTTTCTAGGACATTTGAAGGAACAAATAGGTAGCCCTTACAGAACTCGCGAAACCATCCACATGATTGGAAATCCTGAGGAAATTCATAATGAGAAAGCTCAGGAAGATAAAGGGGACATTACAAGCAAGGATGTAGAAAGGCTGAGGCAAAATTCTAACACTACGTTACACACTTTACCAACTTGAATCCGTAGTGCACAATGGATACCACTGGGACTAGTCCACAAAAAGGTTAAAATTCTATAAGGGAAAAGGAATATGATTATGATATTCTTTAAATGGTTAGTGATGAATGACCCTTTGACCCTCATACGATTCATATCAAACAAATCTGACGACGACTATGTAACACTGGCTACAAATCCTATGTCTAACAAGCAATCAAACAAATTTAAGGAGGAATTTTCTTATATTATAGAGGTTGCCGAAAAAGAATATGATAACCCTGTTATAAAAACATATGATTGTAAGACCTTTATTCAGAAATTACTACACCAAGTGAGCCAATCATCAAGGGAAATGAAATTTCAACAGCAGCATGATTCTAATTTGCCATTCCCCTGCCCAGTAGCAATTCATGATGTTCATTGCTACTCTCACTCGCACTTAATCTCGAATGAGGGAAGGAACACCTTATTACTTGGCAAATAAGGGTGGAGTCAAGCTCGTGACTCAAACAAAAACAAGCGCTTTGTGGGAGGCACCCCATGACTATCTTTCATTCTGCATATTAATCTGTTTGTTTGTTTTCAACTTTGTTTTGAGGAGCTAGGAGGCATTTATTAAGAACAACTCGACCATAATCATGTAAGGTAACTTGTTGAATTTGCCGCAGTTACGGCGTACCACTACAGTTAGCCGTAAACCACTATAGTTACGCCGTAACCACTACTAGGTACTCGACGTAATCCATTTCATGGTACGCGTTAAACCCTCTTTAAAAACTTAAAATATTTTTTACCACATGATTATGACGTAACCATAAGATTACGCGTAACCTCCTTTGAATCTTAAATTTTAGTTTAAACGACTAAACTTGTATACATAACGGACTTTGTGGGTATGGTTCTCAGAAAAGACCTACGTAGAATAATACTGTTCATTGGGCCACCAAGTGGTTTAAAAGGCTTGTTGCATATGTTAAATGCAACCGTGATTCCTACGAACGATAGTGAGTTAGGTTTGTATTTCCCCCCCCCCCCCTTTCCCCCCCCCCCTACATGTACCACTTTCATAATTCTTGTAGATCGGTTTTATGTTTGGTTTGTTCTGTGATCACAGGGGATTGACGATCTTGCGGTGGAAGATCGAGATAATTTAAAGATTTTCGCAAATTCAAATTGTCAAAGCAAAGTCAGGGAGTAGTTTCTTGTCTTACTTCTACTCTTTTTCTTTTTATTAATTTTCCTTAATGTACAATAGGGTCATTGTACAAATCAAGTGGGGGAGGGGATGTGAGTAGAATTAATACTTGACTTACGTTTTGCCTTTGATTTTTTAGTTTTCTTTGAAAATTATGCCAATTTTTAAATTTTTTGACAAACTTGTTCGTAAATATAACTAGAATTAATCTTTGCCGAATGACATTTCACCTTTATTTATACATGGTGAGATTTATGCCTAATTCTGTTTTTCCAATCATATTTCTTAAAATATCCACCAAAAAAAAAAAACATTAATAAACAAAAAATAATTGAGTGTGCGTAGTATTGTAGACTTTGAAATTTGGCATGTACATCATTTCGAGACCTACCTTGATTAGCAGGAATTAGATCATTCAAGAATGGAAACACTTAGGAATTCACCCCACAATTAGCCTATATGCGTGAGTTTATCAACTGGTTCACTGACTTGTCGATCCGCACGTGATCAAAATCTTATGTCTTGAACTTCATTATTTGTGCAAGATACCCTTAGATCACCCATGTTAAACCAATCTATGTTTTCAACCTACTCTATATGTTTTGTTACACCATTTCACCTTAGCCTACCCTGTAGTCTTTATTTTCTTTGTGTTGAAATCTCTGGCTACTTAAGTCCATGGTTCGGGGGAATGGGAACGAAGATTTTATGCTTACGTGGAAGACCAATCAATTATGATCTATAAAGACCCCCCTGTATCACCACTTTCGACATTGTTTATCTCAAGTAGGGGATGCACGTGTAATATCGAATATTGCAGGGACGATGATTAAAGATATAAACTCTTGTGGAATTTGCATATTTACCATGAAGAAAAGAGGGTGCAACAAAAGGCCACCTATGTGCTAAAACTGTAAAGATGGTGCAAAATAAAAAAATAAAAAATAGAGCTAGTAACATAACTTGCCCACCAAAAATCTCTGTACAAATGGAGCTAAGTAGCCTATTATTTACGAGCAATATCATGTAAGAATGGAGCTAGTTGCCCTTATTGAAAAGATCAAGATTTTAAGGCTTTGGACTCTTGACCCATGGTATTGGACAGTAGTAGGTTATGTACATCCTTAGATTACGTTAGACTTATTTGCTTTTGTGTTTTTACATTATCAAACATTTTATGTGTATCCTTGGTCTATCCTAACTTAACTTTCACCTTATTAAAACCTATACCCTTGTTGCCTTTGAGAGTTATTTAGACCCTAATTCTAACTGGTGCAGATTTGTGTACTTTCCAAGCTTATGATAGAATACATGTATAAAACTATGCAATTGATGTTGATCACCCGAAAATGAAACCTTAGTTGAGACCTGAGATGACTTTTTATCCCTTTTTGTGAGGTGTTCGGGTTTGATGTTTTTTAGCATAAGTGTTTTGATAAATTCATTTCTTGATTTTTTTCTCGAGAAAATCTTTGTATGAAATGTTGTTAACAAGTTTCTAATTGAGGCGCATGCAGAAGTATAGTGGGGGGATACTTTGATTACATCAAATATTTAAAATTTTTGGTGGCAAAGTACCCCCTAAAATACCATAAATGTTTCACTAACACTTGAAAACGAGATTTTTTCTATTGTATATTAGTTTTTAGGTGAAATGCAGGAGGAGATTAGAGTGACAAGAACTAAGGGAAAAGGACTTTAAAGTGTAAATTAGAAGTCATAGAATGTTACGGCGTAACACAAAAATGGTTTAGCCGTAACATAAATTTAGCAAGTACGAAGATCAGGAAAAGACTTTTGGCCACGTAACAACATATCTAGTTACACGTAACCCTATATTTGGAAGGGAAATCTCGTTCAAAAGTTATAGTACAGGGTAACACCTTATCCAGAGTTAGCCGTAACATTGAAGATCCACAAATAGGGAATGAAGATCACGTACATATAGAAGTTATATGAAGGTTACGGCGTAACACCATATCTGGTTACGTCGTAGCAGGTGCTTAAATATGTAATGCCGTGTATGATTGTTATGGCGTAACACCTTTATTGGTTATGCCGTAACAGGTTCGATATCTATAAATAGAGACCTCATTCAAGCTATTCCAACATCACTTCCTCCACAGCCAATTGACGAGGCAAAAACAAAGCTTCCAACCTTCAAAGATTCCCCGGAGTCAAGGAGATCAACTTTAACTTACTTTTTGTATTTATCGTTTAAAATACGAATATTGTAAGAATTATGAGTTTTCAATATATGATTTCTTCTATCTCTTACTGTGTTACCGTTACCATGAGCGGCTAAGCACTTAAAGTGCTGGCCTAGTTATGTAATTACTTTTGTTATGATTGTTTCCTGTTAAATTATGGGTTCGTTAGATAATCCTTGACTATCGTGTAACCCTGGGTTTTGGTAGTACGGGTGGTTTGGACCTAGCTTGCCCCATTAATAGATTATCTTGTCATGATGGGATCCAATGGGTACTAGGGAGGATCACTAACTCTTTACCTAGTGTAGGAACTGACCGGTCACCGCACTTATCACTCAATACTTAAAAAGCATAGAAACTCTTTTAGAGGGGGTTAATAATCTTTACAGGTTATTAGATATGTTTTGGGAATAGTTGGGATTCATCACTGCAACCTGGATAACCTACCTCCCAAATGATTCGGGACTAATTCGGAATCGCTGGAAGTATAGGATAGACTGTATATGCACATTCAAGTCTATCGACCTTAGAAACCAGTAACGAAACCATAGTTTAACATTGCACAGGAAAATGTTTTCATAACAATAGTAATGAAGTAACTAGGTTAGCACGTTTTCTCTCCTGATATCTCCTATCATTTTAATTTTAGTTATTTATTTTATTGTAATTTTTCTACTTCTTTCAATTAAAATCAAAAACCATTTTCAAATCGTGACACTTCAAATTAAAACTAATTACAACTTAGCTCTTGGGATGACCTCGGATTTACCATTCTATACTACTCACGATCGGGTTCTCTGCCCATTAGTGTGTCGTTAGGTAGATCGAGTTTTATAAATTTAAAACTTGATAAAAATATATTTTAGAATAAAATACGCATCAAAATTCTTTTACATTTTTGGCTCTTTATGTTATATCGTCAAAGATGGTGAGAATCTTGACAAGATGAA
>BQNB010080563.1:0-27133 GCA_026074375.1 Tanacetum coccineum
CTGGACTCCACAATTGCAGTTATTAACCAAAACTCACACAAACCTTTTCTAAAACAAAATACTGAAGCGAACCCGCCCGTCGGGCAGGTTACGTAACTAGTATGTGTATATATATTGCCGTTAAAAAAATAAGAGTACTATTAATTATGTATTAAAAAGTTGTATAATATGTTTTTTTTTATGTTTCAATTTTCAAGTTTGTAATGTGTTAGTGCATTAAAAAATTGTACACTATATATATAGATGTTTCTATGTTGTAATTTTCAAGTTTGAAAGCATTTAGTGAAAAGAAATGTCTTCCTAGTATAGATATTAACATATTTCATTCACCATCTTTTTAAGAGCAAGATACTTTTTTTAATTCAATTTTTGTTACATGATTTATTAAATACGCGGAGACATGAAGTGAGAGGTCCATTATGCATATGCATTCATCAAGATTCATAATCTTCATCGTTTTTAACATCAACATGATCAATGCATCCATGATAGACCCATCACCAACATCGTAGGAATCGTGATCGTCTCACGACCATCTACATCGTCGGTTTTGCATCAACTATGCATCATAATCTGCATCATAATATATCATCGCCATCATGTTAATAGATTAACCATATTATCTTAATCGAGCAACATTGCATCGTCATCATGCTACAATTCACATCATGAGTTGATTCGCAATTTCGCATCGTTCAACTTCTTAATCGTAATCATCATCGAAAAACGTCATGAAACATCTTTGTGATCAATAATTATTAGCAAACTTGATATTAAAACCACTACTGATGAAAATCAATTACAAATATTAAATAGGTAAGAATCCAAATTGGATCTTAAGAGAGCTAGGTGTCATAACACCGTGTGGGGGTTTCGACAACGCCGTTCCCAACGTTATGACACCGGAAGGTGAAAAGGTTCGACGGCGTTGGTCTGGGTGTTAACCCAGCAATGCAGCAACGGCGAGTTAAAAAAAATCATTAACCCCCCCCCCCCCCCCCCCCAACCCTCAACGTTTATAAACGGCTATTTTTCAAATTTTGATTTTTTTTCAATACCCACCTTATATATATTTGTCACACCCCCTCAGCGGCGGAAACACAGGAATCCTTTACAAACGAACGGGTCATGTCGAAATTTTGTGAAAAATGTCACACTTGGAAAATAATGTGGAATAATTATTTGTGTCAACTCAACTAAAGGTCAAAAGACGACTTTTGTAAATGTTAAATGTTAAGATTAAACGATTGGACATGGACGTACCAAGATGATAAAGTTTTATATTTACCCCTTCTAGCCCGATAAAAAGACAAAAATAATGATAAAATATTATTATTTAAAGTGTTATATACTTATATATATTGTAAATATATATCGTATCGATTACGGAGATGTTTATTCGTTTATTTTCGATCTTTGAACTCCTACTTATTTCTAGTTGGATTCTCTTGGACCGTTTGGTCAGTTGTTTCGTTTTAGTTGTTGGATATGTTTTGAGTATTCTGTGTCGATGTCGCACTTAGCCCAAGTGCATTGAGTTGTTTTACTTAAGTACCACACAACCATAATACCAAAACGTTTGTAATGAGAATAAAGGTTTTGTAATGAGAATACAGGTTTTGTAATGAGAATAAAGATTTTGTAATGGGAATAAGAGTTTTGAAATAAGGATGAGAGTTTTTGTAAAAAGAATGATGATTTTGTATGAGTAAAGACGAACGCTTGTACAATAAGGCAATATTGTACAAAATGTTAATAAGGTGAAACTAATGTTAGGTCATGGCCGGGTACCGTTGTGCATTGTAGAGGTTATTTGGTGCGTTGAGTAGAGATTGTTTGGCTCGTTGTGTAGAGATTATCTGTGCGGTTATTATCATCTGTTGAGGTGAGTTCTCGTAGCCCCGCTTTTTAAATCTTCTTTGTTGGGGGAAAATGATACTCAAATGTGTTTTGAACTGTTTTTCTACACTGTGAGAAACGTGGTTTTGTTTTTAGGACAATTATGTGCTTATGACTGCTATGTGAATATTATGTGGTTTAATTATACTTGCATGCATCGAGATGCACGACAAATGTATGTGATTAGCAAGGATTTGCTATGTCTTGTGGTGGTCCTGCCCTAAGTAATTGTGCTCCAACTGGTAGGCCCTTAGGTGCGTAAGTGACATTCGAAGTTGCGACTCCAAGAGCATTGGTATATGCTGGTTTGGTGACTAGCGGGGATGCTAGGTCATGGTACATGATTAGCGGGGATGCTAAGTCATGGGTTTGTTTGCATATATTCGCTGTCATATTGCACAATTGTCCACTGTTGAAAGTATTGGCACAACGACTGGGTTTTAATTTAAATCTACGAGCTCACCAACATTATTGTTGACGTTTTCGAGTATCATTTTCTAGTGTGTTATTAACAAAGGTAAATGTGAAGTATTGGGGACCAAAGATGTGTACATTTGGGAGTTTATTGAAGGACATCCGTTTGACTTTTTCCAAGGTCACAAAATTGTAAACTTTTGTAAATAAACTTTTGCAAACAATGTATGGTATGATCTTGTATCTTGTGCAATGTGAATCATTATGTTGCATTCCCGTGTTTTCGCCGCTGACGGGGTGTGACAGATTGGTAATCAGAGCCAAGGTTATAGAGAAAGCCTTTTTTAAATAAAAATAGAAAACGTAACTATAACCAAACTAGAATTTTCGTAAAACCTCGAACATGGCGAAAGTCAATTAGCCCGAGCAATTCATGGTATCTCCTAAATTACGCATAGCGTGATCAACTATGCTTAATTTACAAAGGACCAAGAAATGATGGGGGTAGTATTCTTAAGCTATGTTAGAGGAAGGAATGGATGCGTTAATGATAAAACCACTTGAAAATGAGTTGACCTCGAACGTACGTATTGGGTAATTCATACTTTCGTGTAGTGATGTGATATGAGAATACTTGCGAGTATTGGGATCTAGAGTGTTGTTGATTGCCTAGTGCTTGCCATGATGCCATAATCGTATTGCATGATGCCCTGAAAGCCTAGGTAGATATGTCGCGGGTAGCGCCATTAGTTGAGATGTTATTGGATATGTGATGGTGTGTATTGCATTAATGGCCTTTGAGGGCCTTGGTAGGTATGTTGATGTGCAAGGTTGTTAAGGGTGTGCCCTTAGTAGATATGTTGAGGTTTTGTATGATGCTTTGAAGTGTTATTCTGTGTAGAACAAG
Source organism: Tanacetum coccineum (assembly GCA_026074375.1). Lineage (NCBI taxonomy): Eukaryota > Viridiplantae > Streptophyta > Magnoliopsida > Asterales > Asteraceae > Tanacetum > Tanacetum coccineum. The sequence continues at coordinate 3,221 of BQNB010080563.1, forward strand.
ATGGGGTGCGTGTTGCCGTTTCGTTACCTCTTGGTATAATTCTGATATATATATATATATATATATATATATATATATATATATATATATATATATACATAGATATATATAAATATATATATATATATATATACGTATATACGGTTACGAACACCTAATTTCAAATGTTATGTTGATTATATGTAAGGCATAGTGATGCTGGTAATTTGAGTAATGATATTTTGTAAAGATATTTATACCCTTACTGTGTTATCACAGGTCATGTCTACCCCAACTTATGTTGATTCGGAGTCTATCACCCAGGCTGGCGGAGCTCAGAGCTCCCGAGTGCCCGTCCCTTTACCTGATAATCATATGTAGCGGTTAGGCAGACACAGTTAGTTGATACGGATACTGAGTCAGACCCAGAGGAGGCTCCCTCAGAGGCAGAGGAGTCGCAACCATTAGGTTTTAAAGTACCACTTATGAGTGAGGAGTTTGAGGCTTCTGAGCTGTAAGGTACTAGGACTGTTTCATCCCATTCTCCAGTTTCATCGGATTCCATCGCACTATTGTCACCCGATCATCCACTTACTCATATTTTACCTACCCCTACACCCACCCGAGTTCCGTTCCATCGTAGGACCGCACGTATGTACATGCGTACTCAGCCAACCCTATCCCCGGGCATGTCAGCCCGCATAGCGGAGGCAGGTTCTTTGTCCACATCTTCTTTCCGTAAGAGGTATATATCCTCTTACGAGATACCATCACCATCATCATCTTCGACCCTTCTGGTGCGGAAGAGATATAGAGGTACATCTGAGCTCATATTAGATACTAATAGTAAGGGGGACGAGTTAGGGGAGGAGGATACTGAGGAGGATGAGAGTTCGGATGCGGATGACTAGAGAGAGATAGTCAGGGTTTAGATGAAGAGGGTCAAGGTTTAGATGACGAGGGTCAGGGTTTGGAGGACGAGGGTCCTGGTATAGAGGAGGAGGAGGAGGCTGCACCTGAGGGTCAGCAGCAGGCACTTCTGGTTGTTGATACAGCCGTGAGCGAGCCTTTAGGTCTTGGATATTGGGCGGCTAGGCGTCGCGCCCTTGAGTCGACTGAGGAGATAACACCTAGTACGTATGAGGTAGGGCAGAGCTCTAAGTCTGTGCCAGAGCAGGAGGGAGCAGAGCAGGTATCTGCATATAGGCAGCCCACCCTTGTTACATGGGTAGATCTCGAGGATGGAAGGGTTTACACCGGCATTCCGACTTATATACCACCAGCTACACCTGTTCTGACACCGCCATCTCTTGAGTGGTCGTTTGGTTCCTTACCAGTTTCACCATCATCCCCAGTAGTTTCATCACCCATAGCTTCGCCAGTGGCTACCCCAGCAGCCACCATCTCAGTAGATGAGGATCAGTTTTTAGAGGCGGGGACGCAGTTAGAGCTTCATGGGAGCATACTCCATGATCATATGCAGCGTTTGGATGCGCTACCACCTGCTTTGTTCAAGGATTATGACAGGGATTTGAGGGAGTTGTATACCAGGTCAAGGACAGTTAGAGATGAGATCTTTTCACAGAGGTATAGGTTTAGGAGTTTAGAGCGGGAGCATGAGAGAGCTACGGTGACATTTAGTGCTATATGAAGGCCGGTATTAGCTTTAGAGGCATGGGAAGGTCAGACTGATGCCTAGAGGGCAGCTCTATGGCATGCTATATATGATATTCAGAGGGAGAACCATGATTTGAGGAGGCAGCTTGCTGAGGAGACGCGTGAGCAATTAGAGCTGACAGATCGTGTTGTTAGGATGGAGAGGAGACATGAGTCCGGAAGGGAGTTGTAGAATATATGAGATTCTTGATTAGGAGTTGTACACCACTAAACCGTGTAGCTTCGGTTAGTGTTAGATCTAAACTGAGTAGTCTCAGCTGTAGTAGTTATGAACTGATTAGTATCAGTCGGTAGTTGATTCTTATCAAAATCATGGTCATGATGGTAGAAGGATAATTTGTATGGAAATTTTAGGAGGAGTAATGAATGGTAGTATTCTTATTTTATCCTGGATAGATAGATATGTTCCATGCATGCGAGCACAGATGCCTACGCATGTCCGAGTTATTTTACGGGCATGGGTACACATTCCTATTAGTTTTTCGTGAACTTGAAACATATTCGAGTTGTCTGATTTTACTTAGGCGGTAGAAGGCCAAGTGGTTAAGTAGAACACCATGAGGTCACGAGAGACATGATAAAGTCGTAGTGAATAAATTTGAAATCCAACCATTTCTTTAAAGGAATGGTGAAATTTTAATTGATGTCATGGCCTTTCTAGGAAAGTGGAACCTAGAGTACTCAACCACGTAGGGCTACTCGGAAGAGCTTGAGTAGATGTTGGTAAGTAAACCATAGACGGTCTTGAAAGAGCGGAATGAGTTACGAGATTGGTAGTATGAGATTGTTGGGATTAGTATGAGATTTGTTAGGGAGAATTACCAAATTGAGGAGATAGTAGGAAAGATTATCAGGTTATGCGAAACGAAATCTGGATAGATCATGAGAGAATGTAAGAGCCAAACATTAGAGCTAGGTCTTTAGGGGAATCAAAAGAAACCCAGTTTGAAGAGACCAATTTGGTAGAGGACCAGTGTGTTGAATTGAGGAATGAAATTTTTTCCTGTTGTTGACTGTGATTGAGAATTTGAGTTGAATTTTGGGGGCGAAATTCCTTTAAGGGGGTTAGACTGTGATAATCGGTAACTTTTTGGGTCTAAGTATTATAAAATATTATGATTTTATATCGGAGTCTTTTGATTTTGTTAGTTTTCTTGAGAAAAGCTAAAAAGTTGACTTCGGTTGACTTATTTTGCATAAAACGGTTACGGTTTAACCGGGTGTTGAGAGAGTCTTGAGTTTCGTAAGTGAATCCATTTTGATTCATCTTTCCATATAGGAGTGTTTATGTTATCATTTAATGCGTTCCGGGAAGTTTTCCCGTGTTCCGCGAAAATCGTCACGCAGCGCGTACTGGCACGACAGTTAATTTAAGAATGGGTTTAAGTATCTTTGGAAGAGCGTTTAATGAATTTATTGGTTAAGTAAATTCATAATTTAAAATAACGTGGTCTAAATACGTGAACCGTGGAGGTGTGAGTTAAAAGTTATCAGAAAACGGGTGTTTTTTGTGAAATCTGAATTAAGTGCGTATCGGTCGTAAAAGTGAAATTTGTGAATGGAGTCTAAAGTGACAAGATATATTTTTGGAGTCGAGAAACTTTTAAAAATTTGGAAGAAAGGTTTCGGTTTGATTTGAAGTAACCTCGTATTTTGGTCTCGACACGTCTAATAAATCTCCAAAATAAATTTTGGGAAGTTTAAGTTGGAAATGTGGCGTGTAAATAACTTAGATTACTGGAAAAAGGTTTTTAAGATCAATAAAAATACTACGGAGCCTCAAGAAATATTTTAAAGTCAAAGTTTTTGAGTTTTACGCGAACCCGACACGAAAAGAAGCCATCTCGAGACCTCCTAGGATGCTAGCCGGTTGGAAGAGACAAAAGGGAACACCAAGGCAAATTTTTAGCTATTAGGGTCCTTGCATGGTACAAGCATATGTTGTCATTTAACTTTTCATGGATTTCATAACATTTCAAATCAAAACAAAAAAAACATTTTTCTCTTCCTTCTCTTTGGGGTTTCGGACGAGCAACACACAAGGGCAAGAAACATATTTTTTCAAGATTTATCAAGAACAAGGGTTAAGAAACATTAGTGGGTTAATAGTTAGTAGTCTCGGATTGTAGAAAACGATATCGGGGTTTGTTTCTTCGCGTCAAAACCGAACCAAGATCATCAAGTTTGTAAGTTTTTCTAAAAACTTTTATTAGTTGTACTTTTGTGTTCATTTTGGTGAACTTGTGATAGTTGTACAAGTGGATCGTGTTAAATCGAAATTTGAAAGTTTTAAACGAAGAAAAAAGGGTGCGTTTGGGTCGACGTGAACAAAAGAAAAAAAAGGGGTTTGACACTTATAGATTATGGTTGTTGTGGCAATTCTATTTTAAGAGCTTATTAGGGCTTATTTTTGAAAATTTGCTTAAAAGCTAGCAAGAGCTTATCTAGTTTCGGTTTGTTTCGGTTTGGGCTCGGCCCAACCGACCTATATGGTTTCGAGCTTGTGTTTGGTTTTGGTCTTGGCCCAACCAAACGTGGGGGACGGATTTTTGGGTTTGGCCCAATAACCAATCGGCCCACTTGGTTTACAGCTTATTTGATGTTCGGATTATTTGGTTAGTTTTGGCTTATTAAAGCCTCGGCTCATTTTAAGCTTATAGCTTATTCGGTTTCGATTATTATTAAGATTATAGCTTACTTTGGTTCCGGCTTACATATGGGGCTTATAGCTTATTTTGGTTTTGGCTTATTAGCCACAACTTATTTGATTTGGCTTATTTCGTTTCGGGTTATGGCTTATTTTGGGTACGGCTTAATGGGCTTAAGGTCTATTGGCCTTCGGTTTATATTTTAGACTTAAATAAAAGGTTATGGACTAATTTTACTATCGGGCTAAATATTAAGACCTTAATGGACTTGTAAATGGACTAATGGACTTGTAAATGGATTAATGGACTTAGATTGGAGATAAAAGTAATTATATTAGACTTGACAAATACTAATGGACTAACGTTGGGCTATCAGGCCCGATAAGGAAAATTTTATAGTTTGGATTACTAATTCGGATAAATGGATCTAAAGAAGTGGAAAAATAGTTAAAATGGTCGAACATGGTCATTAGTCGGTTAAATGATTTGAAATATGGACTTTTTGGCATTTTGTCGGAGTTTTGGAAAAATTGTGGAAAGTATTAAAATTTAAGGTTTGGAAACCTTAGGAATCCTTTACAAACAAATGGGCGATATCGAAATTTTGTGGAAAATGTTACACTTAGAAAATAATGCGGAATACTTATTTGTGTCAACTCAACTAACGGTCAAAAGACGACTTTTGTAAATGTTAAATGTTAAGATTAAACGATTGGACATGGACGTACCAAGATGATAAGGTTTTATATTTACCCATTCTAGCCCGATAAAAAGACGAAAATAATGATAAAATATTATTATTTAAAGTGTTATATACTTATATATGTTGTAAATATATATATCGTATCGATTACGGAGATGTTTATTCGTTTATTTTTTATCTTTGAACTCCTACTTATTTCTCGTCGGATTCTCTTGGAACGTTTGGTTAGTTGTTTTGTTTTAGTTGTTGGATATGTTTTAAGTATTCTGTGTCGATGTCGCACTTAGACCAAGTGCATTGAGTTGTTTTACTTAAGTATCACACAACCATATTACCAAAACGTTTGTAATGAGAATAAAGGTTTTGTAATTAGAATAAAGGTTTTGTAATGAGAATAAAGATTTTGTAATGGGAATAAGAGTTTTGAAATAAGGATGAGAGTTTTTGTAAAAAGAATTAGGATTTTGTGTGAGTAAAGACGAACGCTTGTACAATAAGGCAATATTGTACAAAATGTTAATAAGGTGAAATTAATGTTAGGTCGTGGCCGGGTACCGTTGTGCGTTGTAGAGGTTATTTGGTGCGTTGAGTAGAGATTGTTTGGCTCGTTGTGTAGAGATTATCTGTGCGGTTATTATCATCTGTTGAGGTGAGTTCTTGTAGCCCCGCTTTTTAAGTCTTCTCCGTTGGGGGAAAATGATACTCAAATGTGTTTTGAACTGTTTTTCTGAACTGTGCGAAACGTAGTTTTGTTTTTGGGACAATTATGTGCTTATGACTGCTATGTGAATATTATGTGGTTTGATTGTACTTGCATGCATCGAGATGGACGACAATGTATGTGATTAGCAAGGATTTGCTATGTCTTGTGGTGGTCCTGCCCTAAGTAATTGTGCTCCAGCTGGTAGGCTTTTAGGTGCGTAAGTGACATTCGAAGTTGCGACTCTAAGAGCATTGGTATATGCTGGTTTGGTGACTAGCGGAGATGCTAGGTCATGGTACATGATTAGCAGGGATGCTAAGTCATGGGTTTGTTTGCATATATTCACTGTCATATTGCACAATTGTCCACTGTTGAAAGTATTGGCACATCGACTGGGTTTTAATTCAAACCTATGAGCTCACTGACATTATTGTTGACGTTTTCGAGTATCATTTTTAGGTGTGTTATTAAAAAAGGTAAATGTGAAGTATTGGGGACCAAAGATGAGTACATTTGGGAGTTTATAGAAGGACAACTGTTTGACTTTTTCTAAGGTCGCGAAATTGTAAACTTTGGCAAACAATGTATGGTATGATCTTATATCTTGTGCAGTGTGAATCATTATGTCGCATTCCCGTGTTTCCGCCGCTAACGGGGTGTGACAATATTATACCCAAACTCAACCATTTTTCACACACAAAAACACAAACCATGTCAACACCATTAGCCGAATCATGTATTTTTGCATCATAATGCATAACATGATTTTAGAAGATCAGAAGATTGCGATTTTTGACTGGAACGAAGTGTACGCTAATCCGTCAAGAAATATTGATGACGTTGGTCGGGTGCAAGTTTTACATTTATAATCGAGACTAATGAAATTACCAACGATACATACGAGCAAGTATACTCATTCAATCATAGTAAAGTCGGGTAAGTCAAGTTCGTTCCATGGGACTTGGTTTAAACCAATACTAGGTAGCAAGATAGACACTAAGGTTGTCATGGCCATTAGCGTCACAAAATCAAGGTAATTACTTAAGCAAATTCGTTCCATTTTTAAGTCTATACTTATGCTAGAAATCCATGTTTGATTGTGTTGGGTAAACAAGTGTATATGATTCACAAAACCCATTTGTATATGATTTGACTTAGTGGTATACCTCACCAAATCATGTTTATGCATGAAACTAATGACAAACCCTTTCGACCTATGAACATCATCAACCCCAATCCAATTAAGTGTGTTTGCTAGATAAATAATGTTCCTAAGTGATTCAACAAGTCCTTTCGACCTATACTTCAATTCAATCCCTTTTGTTCATCTTTTTGATTATGTGAAAATGGTAGATGTCAATTACCAAAACCCCTTTTTAGTTTGTCACGACTAATAGAGAATAGCCTACGCCACGGAATCCCTTTCGACCTATGATTGCGTGGGTATTCTACCACAAATCATAGAAAAGAACTCAAGACGTAAATAAACCACACGTTTACAAAAATCATCATTCATACACAATCAAACATTTTACCAAATTCATTTCATTTCATACATAAGTATTATGAGACTACTCCTTATATAAATTTGTTTCATAAATCCAAGATTCAAACGATAAATTAAGACACATCTCAGAAATATATGTAAAGATTAATACCTACAAAGATTCCTATAAGTTTGGTGATGTAGCTCGCCAAGGGCCTCCAATCGCCGTAATCAACGTAACTCTAAGAGTGGTGCTTCTTCCTTCAAATTAGTCCTTACACTCTCCTGGATTTGCAGAGATATTTCTACCACTTTTGGGGTAAATAAAGGTGATGGAAACTTAACCTAATTGAGGGTTAAGTGGTTTCTTGTGTTTTTTTAGTTTAAGACCACCACAACTATATATAATCCTTCCAAACCGACTTAGGAAGTTAATGTAAGTCCCCTCAGTTGATAATACAAGTATATGATCGGTTTCCAGGCATAATGGTTCATTAATTCGCTCATAATTATAAAAATGTAACTGACATTGTGGTCCTGTCGGGCTGCAAAGCCTTGTGTCGGGCGGCAATCCAGTAGAGGTCTCTGCCTGGCGGCAATGCCTCTTGCCAGGCGGCAGAGTGCTCGTCGCAACGTGCGATCTTCACTTTTCCTCGTCCTTAGTCTTCCGATCAACTTTTTATCCCTCGGGCCAATCCATACTATATGTTTATGACCCAAAGTGCATATTTTATTGTTCCAGATGGGTCATCAAATCAAATATCGAATTAACACTCATTTCTTAGCTTCTTTTCTTCACTTCGCGTCTTTCGGCTAGCTGCAACACAAGAAACTCATTTTGCACAATAACATGGGTAAAAGCAGTATTATTTTACCAATTAGCACATATAAAACCAAGATAATGCATCCCAAAACATACCAAATATAGGCGTTACCAAACTCCCCCACACTTAAGTTCTGCTCGCCCTTGAGCAGGTTCATTCTTTTAAATCAAAAAGTTACTTCAAAATTAGTATCACAACAACTCCGAAAGACAACGTGAGAACCAGGTAATTTATCAAAAGGATTTTTATTTACTTTTTGTTTGTAACTAAAGCTAGTTAAATTTACAAACTCCTAGTTACCAAGTAAGTTATTTCCTAACTCTTTGATGAACTACCAGTATCACGTCTTAGCACATTGGCTAATCGATACTCCCAGATTTAACTTCTTCTTCCTTCATCTTCATAATTTATAGATTCATTGGCTATTTATTCACTTTTTTTTCTTTTTTTTTCCTTTTTCTATACGATCACCCTCCGATCGACTACTACATAGTTAGTAACTAGTAATTTCCGGACTTAACTACTAGTTATTATAGCACGATATATATATTTTTTATTTATATTATTCAAAATGGTTTACTATTACCTTTATCATTTAAATCACCTTCAAATTAAATATCGGACCATTTTTCTTTCTTTTTCCTAATTACTTTCTCTCCCCCACACTTAAGTTTTGCATTGTCCTCAATGTAAGTAAACGAACTTCAAAGTAAAGGAAATAGGAAAAGTTAGGACAATCAATACTACCCGATTTGCGATGCAATCTTCATACGTGGTTTCGAGTATGCGAATCTAGTTCCGTTCGAACTTTGGTATGATAAACACCATATACGTCAACACATGTCAACCCTACAAATACTGCAAATATACCGCATTTCCCAAAATAACATGATAAATAAAAAAAACATCCTAAAATTAATAATCTACAAAAATAGTTTAACACACATAAGTTTAACTTTCTACGGTATGAATTAAATTATCCAACTGAATTTAAACAAAGTTTTTAAACTTTTCCGTGCAATCACTCATCTATATCATCATCATCTTTAAATCCATCCCCTCTAGATGAACCTCCAACTGCATATCCCGAAGACCTACCTCTAAAATCTGGCATGGCACTCGTGAAGTAATCATCACCACCCAATCAATAGCTTCCTCCTTGGTTGCTTCGATTACCCGAGTTAGGGTAATGCGTGTAAGGGTAAGGGTATGGTATATATAGATAAGGGTATGGTGGAACATTTAGTGGTTCATAAGTTGGGTATGCAAAGTTACCTTGGTCCGCCAAATAATGGAGAATAGGCATGGAATGTTCAAGCATATAATTATTCTGAATCAACATAGAGTCTCTCTAAACATTCCTTTGTTCAATCTCACTCAAACTCGTGTTCCAATCTCTCCAACTTAAGTTCAATCCTCCATGCTCTTGCCTCAGCTCACTGCTTCCTTCTTCAGCTTGAGTTGGCATTTCAGTTTCTTTCTTTAAGCATGTATTCTTCACATCTAACTCATCTGCCAACATCTTTGATATCCAATACTCACAGACAATCGGCTTTGAATGCTTCTTGATCTCATCATCCATACAATAGCCAAGAAAACAAGCAATTTTGGTCACATAATGACCCGCACAAATGACACTATTCTCCTTAGTTCTCGGTACGTGCTTGTATAAATGATCCGCAATAATCCAAGCTAAATTCACTCCACGCGTCTCCTCTAAAGCGCTCATCATCCACAAATCTCGCTTTTGGCATCTTTCCCTACTAGCCACCCTATGCACCAAAGATCCCATAATAACTTTGTGCACAATCCGCATTAGTGGTTCTTTAACAAGCACTTCCTTATGGTTAGTCAATGTTGGCTTACCAACTCTAGTCTAATAATCCTTATGATAAAACTGCTTATCATCAACCTCTAGCCTACCAAAATATACTTCAAATAAACGATGCTTTACCTCGTCCTTTGTACATAAACCAAGTACAACTACAAACTCGGGAAGTGTAAGTATATGCTCATGCCCACATAATCGAAACCGTATACACTTATCCTTCGTCAAATTGTTTTTCTATCTATATAAAACTTGTAAATCCTAGATATCAAGAGCAACCGATTTATGATACCAATTGTGGAAACCTTAATTGTAGGCTTCATAGATCGTTTTGCTATTCTAGGAGATCTTGACATTGATCATCGCAGCGGATAACAAATAAGAACAACCTGTTATGAAAAGGTTTTATATTCATTAATACTAATAATACTATGTACTATTCGGACTTTAATCAGTCGATATGAAATATTACATAAACTAATAAGCTGACTATTAGACTTCATTGGAGAGATTCTAAACTTTGATGGCTATGATCAATACTAGACGGACCTATCCGCTCTTTATATACTAGAGGGGTTAGGGTTTACAAGACAAGATAAGATCAAATAAAATTAGGAAACTATAAATCAGCATTAAATACTATTTGACTAATCTTCAATCAGCATTAATGTTGATCTTTATCTTTTAGCTGAGCATTAAATACTGTTTGACTAATCTTCAATCAGCATTAATGTTATTCTAGCTTTGTCTTGTAGGTCCTCCATCTTTAATATGTTTTGTCATAATCAACTCAAAGTATAATTCCCAACAACCGCATTTCCCAAAATAACATGATAAATAAAAAAAACATCCTAAAATTAACAATCCACAAAAATAGTTTAACACACATAAGTTTAACTTTCTACGATACGAATTAAATTATCCAACTGAATTTAAACAAAGTTTTTAAACTTTTCTGTGCAATCACTCATCCATATCATCATCATCATTAAATCCATCCCCTCTAGATGATCCTCCAACTGCATATTCCGAAGAACTACCTCTAAAATCTGGCATGGCACTCGTGAAGTAATCATCACCACCCAATCCATAGCTTCCTCATTGGTTGCTTTAATTACCCAAGTTAGGGTAATGTGTATAAGGGTAAGGGTATGGTATATATAGATACGGGTATGGTGGAACATTTAGTGGCTCATAAGTTGGGTATGCAAAGTTACCTTGGTCCTCCAAATGATGGAGAATAGGCATGGAATGTTCAAGCATATAATTATTTCGAATCAACATAGAGTCTCTCTAAACATTCCCTTGCTCAATCTCACTCAAACTCGCGTTCCAATCTCTCCAACTTAAGTTCAATCCTCCATGCTCTTGCCTCAGTTCACTGCTTCCTTCTTCAGCTTGAGTTGGCATTTTAGTTTCTTTCTTCAAGCATGTATTTTCCACATCCAACTCATCTGCCAACATCTTCGATATCCAATACTCATAGACAATTAGCTCTGAACACTTCTTGATCTCATCATCCACACAATAGCCAAGAAAATAAGCAATTTTGGTCACATAATGACCCGCACAAATGACACTATTCTCCTTAGTTCCCGGTACGTGATTGTATAAATGATCTGCAATGATCCAAGCTAAATTCACTCCACGCGACTCCTCTAAAGCGCTCATCATCCACAAATCTCGTTTTTGGCATCTCTCCCTACTAGCCACCCTATGCACCAAAGATCCCATAATAACTTTGTGCACAATCCGCATTAGTGGTTCTTTCAAAAGCACTTCCTTGTGGTTAGTCAATGTTGGCTTACTAACTCTAGTCTAATAATCCTTATGATCAAACTGCTTATCATCAACCTCTAGCCTACCAAAATATACTTCAAATAAATGATGCTTTACCTCATCCTATGTACATAAACCAAGCACAACTACAAACTCGGGAAGTGTAAGTATATGCTCATGCCCACATAATCGAAACCATATACACTTCTCCTTCATCAAATTGTTTCTATCCACATCCTTATCAAAATACAATGTTGAAAAGAATTCCAACACCCATTCAGGATAAATTTCATTATCAATCGAAAGTGCTCTTTCCCATGAGTAATCAACAAATATATCTCCATCTCCTTCGTAGATGTACTCCAATTTCATCATTTCCCTCAAGGTATCCTCGAAACCATAAGCATCAAACAAACGCCAGTTAGCAACCCTTGGTACTCCAAAGCTCCTTTCCTGCAATTTTGACAACTTCTCACAGTAAGCATGCCTATCCACGGATGGCAAATCCCTCCATTTTAGGTTAGCATTCGACACAGGTTGCAATGAGTAGGTGATTGTGTTCCTTTTATTCCTTCTCTCGTACTCTGCAATGAGTGGATTTGGCAATGTGTCCTTGAGACTTTTTTGCAAAAATTAGAAAATATAGGTCTTAACAATCATTTATAAACTGATAAAACCAAGTATATCACCCTTGCACATGCCGGTTCAAATTTGAACAAAACCGGGACAAGACACTCTAACCGCCCGGCATAGCTTGTTTGGGATTTAATCTCCTATCATATACCCACTTAGTTCTAAAACCAATTAGCCTAATTCGCAACAAATCAAAATCCCCTAATTTCGTACCCTAAATCATGAACACGAATTTGATATGCGAAAAAGGAAAATTAAAACAATTACATACCTTCTTTGGTGCCATAGATGATCAACAAACAACTCGCCTGCTTTCGATTAGATTAAAAACTCGAATTGGATGATCCAAGATAGTAGTATGTGTGTTTGTGTATGTTTTTGGGTTTTGGGGGTTTTTGTCTAGCCGGGTGGCTTTGCATTTTGCCGTGTGGCTTGACCAAAATGGTGTATTTTACCTTAAAATATTTACCCCGACACAAGGTTAATGCTTTTTTTTGGTTAAAACTACTCGCCTTTGAGTGTTTTTTACCAAACACACAACTCCATATCTTGACATCAATAATTGCACAAGTAAATTAAACATAATAATAATAATCTAAATTTCCCAAACTTAAACTAAACGCGAACCAAATCGTCTAGACCAATTATAACCAAACTGAAATAAAAACCAAACCAAAAGTAAAAGTTTCCTAAAAGATGCATAAACGGAAATAGAAAGCAATCATCCTTAGCACTATGATTTGTGCTTTATTCTTCCACACTCCATCTTTATCTTTTCTTCAATTTCCTTAGTCAAAAAAGTGACTAAACCTCAAAACATCCTCGGTTTTGAACTTTCCCGATAGCTTCCTTGTAGTGGTCTTGGTCTTAAATGCTCGATTAAACTTCCTTCCACTAGGTGTAACAATTTCAAACCTAGCATGCCAATCTCCATCATCATTAACTTTCTTGTATGTCCAATATCTTTCATTGCCCCAATCTAAGTTTTTCAATTGCAACGGCAATGAGCCAAGAAAGTCTATAAGTTTCTTAAACACAATTACACTTTTTGAAGGGATTAAAGTATGCATCCATTGCTAATGCCCTTTCCATATCATACTCGATATCTATAAACGAGGGTGCAACCGGACCATACTTCACATTTCCATCTTCGTCTCTTCCTACTTCAAAACTTCCTAGCCAATCATCTTCTCCTTCCATCTCAAAAGCTTCAACATATGACTTTGACCGTGGCTTGGGAAAATAGGTATGACGGATAACCCCGTCATCAATACAAAGCGTACCTCTTCCCATGTCAATAATAGCCCCGCAAGTTCTTAAGAAAGGTCGTCCCAAAAGCAATGGTAACTCGGGGTCCACCAGAATATCCAAGATTAAAAGATCAACCACGTAGGCTTGATATCCTATTTGGATCCTCACATTTTTGACTTCTCCCATCGCCTTAGCTTGCGTATTATCCGCCATTGTCAAGTTCGTTTGGTAGGGCCTCGGATCACCGAGCCCAAGATCTTTATATAAGCTATATGGCAAAACACTTACACTTGCTCCGGTATCCACTAGAGCAACCATCTCAACAACACCGTTAATCTTCACCGGCAAAACATAGTTTCCGGGATCACACATTTTCTTAGGCAAACCGTGTTCAATTATGCCTACTTTGTCCTCCTCGCTAAACTCTTTCTTGTTAAGCCTCTCCTTACCTATCAAAATTTCATCCAATTTCTTCTTATACATAACATAGTTCTCTAACACTTCAAGAATGGGCTTCGATTCCTCTAGCTCTTTGTATTTGATGTCCAATACCTCTTTTATTTTCTCCTTTTGCTTTGGTAGAATTTCTTCTAGCCTCAAGGAAGGAGGGGGAGTGAGTTTTTTGATGTTATAGCCTTTGTTGTGGTTTTCTTTCCCCATTTTGACAACTTCTTCGCTTGAGCTTCTAACTTCCTCCAAAAGATCAATCATATCAATACCCTCTTCGAACATAGTAAGATTCATCCTTATCTCTCCCAACCTGAAATCGACTTGGCTTTTAGTTGTTGCCAAAAAGTCCCTTCCAAACAAGATAGAAGGTTCTCCCTCGTTAACATAATCTAAAACAACAAAATTAGCCTTGAACTTTACCCTATGAATATCCACGTTGACATCATTCACCATCTTCCTACCGTAGTCACTAAGACTCACATGCACAAAACCCATGTTTTCTAACACTTTTTCCGTAACATAATTTGTTAAATCCGCAAGGTCGAGCTCTGCATCCCAAGCTCCTTGCCCATCAACTTTGCATGGTAAAGAGTACCTCATGAATGGTTCACCAAAGGCCCGAAGTGGCGCCTTGGTAAAGATTGCAATTTTTTTATTATCCATATCTATCACAACACTCTTATGCTCTAAAGCATCAAACAATTTCGCTTCCTTAGCAACTCTTGAATCACCATCATCTATACATTCCTCAAGATCCTTCAAGTATTCCAAAACCAAGCTCAAAGTACCCATTCCGAAAGCTTAAACAACTACTAAAGACAACACACATCATTCAACTCATTAATAAAGGGTTAGTATAAATAATTAATCATTTACACTTGTTTTCCACGGTAGTTTAACCCGTTTACCATTTTAGAACTGACTCGCGCATCCTTATGCTTCATATTTTCCAAACTCGAAAAGTTTTTCACAGAACGTCCCCTGCCGCCCGGCACAGCTTGTTTGCCGCCCAGCAGGGTGCTCTAAGAAAAAAATTTTATTTTATATTTTTTTGTGTGTACCAGGTGGTGCCGCCCCGACAGGCAACCTTTTGAAAGATTTTTTTTACTTTGCTACTTATTTACCATCTAATTTTTTAACTAAATTTTTCCGCTACCTCTTGTAATGATTGAAACAGGAATAAAATACAAGTCCCCGGCAACGGCGCCAAAAACTTGATGATGTTGGTCGGGTGCAACTTTTACATTTACAATCCAGACTAATGAAATTACCAACGATACATACAAGCAAGTATACTCGTTCAATCATAGTAAAGTCGGGTAAGTCAAGTTCGTTCCATGGGACTTGGTTTAAACCAAAACTAGGTAGCAAGATAGACACTAAGGTTGTCACGACCATTAGCGTCACAAAATCAAGGTTATTACTTAAGCAAATTCGTTCCATTTTTAAGGCTATACTTATGCGAGAAATCCATGTCATTGATATCCATGTTTGATTATGTTGGGTAAACAAGTGTATATTGTGAGTCCCAAACTAAACAGATCTTTGCAGCCTGCTAAGGCTGATAGCCAACTTGTATAAATACAGATTGACTATAGAGAAACACTGACTATGAATACTTATTATATATGCTGAATCTACACAATAGTATTAAGAAGAATAATGAATACTAAACTTTGATTTCTATTAATCTGCTAATATGATTACAGATTACTAACTATGAGATATGCTTGTATGAGATGAGATCTGTGTGTTTTCTATGTCTGTCCTCTCTAATGTCGTAGGGTTCCTTTTATAGACCAAGGATAAACCCTAACAGGCTTACAAAACGCGTAAAAGATAATACATATCTTTTCCTACAATATCTCATACATATCTCTTAAACGCTATAAACTATTTTATACTAACGGTACTAACTATCTGAGCAGTACTTAACACTTTGTACTGTCAGTACTAACTATAACTAGCGGTATTAAGTATATAACTAACGTTACTAAGTTATAATTCCCAACAATGAATCATCTTCAATATCTTGTAAAACTGAGAACTTATTAGCAGTATTTCTAACATCATGCATCACTGTTTCATCAACCTTCCATATTTTCTTTTGTGTTTGTATTGGTGTGCTAAATTCCTCTTTATTATTCTCCTTATTCAAACCTTCCCCTGCATTAACATCTTTCCTTATTGGTTTTCTGTCTGTAAAAGTACTTTTGATAACCATGCTTCTTCTCTATAGGCTTGTTGTTTTTTTTTGCATATTTCTCTTTTCCCTATTGTCATAACCTTTCTTTCTGCCCACATTAATAAAGCCTTCACCATCCTTAGCTTCCTCGTGTACTGGTTCTTTAGGTTTTGATCTAGGACATTTGCTATCAGAATGCCTAAACACTTTACAATGTGAGCATGAGGGGGGTTTCAGTCATACTCCACTCTAACTTTTTTTTACAAATTGTTCCCCGTTATCTTTGCTTTTATATAGTACATCAATATGATCATCCAGACCTTTTCCTACTTTAGCCTCTACTAGCATTCTAGCATATCCTAAGCTTCCAATCCCTTGAGTACACATTCTAGTTGTCATGGCATCAATTATCAATCGTGAACCAATCCTACTAGCCAATGCACTCATTCCTTTATTACTCCATGCTTCTAGAGGTGGACTCATCATTTTGATCCATAAAGGTAGAGTAGTGGGTTCTTTCTTGTCCAAGTTAACACTAGGATCCCATTTCTGTACTACCATAGGTTTGCTATTAACAATCCATGGGCCACTTTCAATTACACTTTGTATACCTTGTTTATTATCAAATTTAAACACAAACACCCCATTTCCATTGTTCAGAACATGTTTAAGCCTAAATTTACTCCACATTCTGTATATATGATATCTAAGTTCTTGTATTGACATCCTATAACCCACAAAATATCCACAAGCAGATAACTCCCATTTCTTACTTCCTTCAGTTACTATTTCTTCATCAAAAATCACAAACTCCTAACCTTTTTCATTAATAACAATTGGAATATGGTTCAGTTTATTAGATTGATTATCATTGCAGTCCAATTTTCCAGCATAGCCATTAGTAGAGTCACCACTACCTATCCATGCTTTAACAATTACACGTTCACTTGCACAGGAGTAGGAATTACATTGTTTGGATTGCTGGATGGAGTTCCTTTGGTGTTATTCTGCTCATTACCAATCTGTTGAGTACCAATCCCTTCCTTACCTTACTGGTTTCACTGTCACCATTTAACATCCCACCATTTGACTCATTCTCCAACTCTCTTTCACTTTCACTTTCACAAACCCTAGAATTTCCCCAATTTCCTCATGATCATCATTTTGCAATACCTCATCAGTTTCTGTAAATTGATCATTATTCTTATCATTAAGTACACAAACAGTATCTCCAAACTTGATTGGCACCCTCATGCGCCGTCGTGATCGTCGGAGCTTAATCGTCATTCCCAATTATTCACCAAAAAATGATTCAACACCCAATCAGTATCAATTAGAACACTGATTAACGATATCTAACTCAGAATAAAAGGATTCACTAAACAGGGTATATTTAATTTTTTTTTTTTGAAAATTGGCGCCATAATCAAAAAATGGGGTTTTTGAAATAAGCACACAAAATCTATGAAACTAAGCTTAAAATGTGCGGAATGAAACATTGAATCGAATGCACTGATTAGTTTTGGAAATTATGCAGAAAATGATTAGCAATTGAAGGTTTTAATGTAATTTCCATGGTGGAAAACTGGCGGGAAAGTTTGTTGGGGAGAGAGAAAAATATGTCAACATTGTAAGGTCTGATCCTTCATATACCGCAGTAAATGTTTTACTTCTAGAAGACCACCAAAACAGGTTTGTTGTAGTCGGTGGGACAACACAGGTAAAGAAGAAGACCAAAGTTTCCAACTGTACAATTTATAATTAGTTAAACTTTAAATTTCATTCAAAGATACCAAGTTGTGCTAGAGTGTCACTCAACTAGACAATGTGACTTGCCTACCCTCTGCCATATGAACAAGGGTATCCTAGATTGTGACAATTACATGAAAATAATGGGGTATACACCAATTAAGGTTGTTTCTTCGACATCTACATCCGTTTGGTTAAGCCTTTGAGTGAACCCCTGCGTGTGGTGATGAGAGAAGTAGCTATATTAATAAATCATTTTCAATGAAAAATGCTGGCTGTTTAGGTTGCGGCAATACACCTTCGCCGTCCAACATTTGAATTACAGAAGGCATGTTTGGCCTGTCACCTGCATTATTTTGAACACATAACAATCCCACTTGGATTAATCTTGAAACTTCGGATGGATTGCAGGATTCAACTAAATTTGCATCAATCAGTTCCATTGACCTGCCATCATTGTGAAGACTCCATGTCTGAATAAATAAAGGATTTAATAGCTGTTAGGTAATAGCTAGAGTTGTTACTGTTTTCTAATCGAAAATATACTTTTTGACTATGGTACATAATGTTTTACACTCTCCGATAGATTATTTTGGTCTCAAGGTTGTTGAATCCCCTAATTTCTTTTCCACTTACAATCTCCAATAGGGAACAGAACGCAAAGCTAAATACATCTGACTTATTGAGAAAAGGACCAATTAGTGTCTCTGAGGGAATGTAACCAGTGAGGCCGCAGATTGTGTGTTGTGTCAATAACAATCAATTCATGATGAAAATAATAAAACAGGTTACTATATCACTTACTATGTGCCAACTACCCTCTCTGTATTTGCTTGGGTCTCGTTTCCTCCAAAACTTCTAGCCATGCCAAAGTCTGATATTTTAGGGTTCATGTGCACATCCAGTAGAATGTTGCTAGCTTTGAGATCTCTATGAATGATTCTTAATCTGGAATCTCGGTGCAGGTAAACAAGTCCTATAGAAATTCCTTTAATTATGTCGAAGCGCTTTGTCCAATCAAGAAGCATGCCTTTTGTTTTATCTGCATCAAGTTGGTATTAGCTATTTGATTGTGATTTATAGATCCTAATTTATTTTATTTAAGTCAATGCTGACACATTATGTAATAATAATTATATGATCCTGACCAAATATAAATGAATCTAAACTTCCATTTGGCATGTACTCATAAATCAACAGCTTCTCGTCTCCTTGTATGCAACAGCCTAGAAGCTTCACAAGATTTCGGTGCTGAAGTTTTGAAATGCAGATGACTTCATTCTTGAACTCATCAACTCCTTGGCTAGAACTCCTGGAGAGACGCTTAACTGCAATCTCCAGCCCTTCTTCTAGCACACCCTAAAGATTACCAAGTTCAATGTGAAAACTTATACGAACAAAGGTGACTTCCAATATATCTTTTTTTTTTTGTGGAATGCTTATTTGCTTACCCTCTATAAATTCAATATCTTGTTATAAGTATGAGATGAAAATGCAATATCCATATTGGATTATTCGAATTCAAAGTGTTATGATAAAAGATGCCATAAATTAAATTCCAAAGTACATTCTCATTTGTCATGTTTAAGTGATTCTATGCCCAATACATCTGATATTAATAAAAATGGCTCTCTTTTGAATCATTAAAAGATTGTTTTGTGTCCCATTTGAGTCTTCTAGAGATGGCTATAAAATTAAAAGCTATCTTGTAATGACAAAAAGAAGCATATATGAAGTACACAATCACAAAAAGAGGACATATGTAAAAGTAAATTGATATTATTTGTTAGAAAAATCTCACATAACTGTTATTAATACTACCTTATAAACAGGTCCGAATCCACCCTCTCCAATTTTATTGTCTAGTGAGAACCTGGTAGTAGCATTCGATATTCTAGAGAAGCTAAATATCGGTAACTCCATGGCTTCTTGGCTTTCAGACACATCCAACAATTTACCTATGCAATAGAAAAACAACAGACTTTACACTTTGAGAACCTTTCTGCCTACAATGCAAAATCGTATAAATACTTACCATTAACCATTGAATCAGCCTTATTCTTTTTCACCCGTGCATACCATAACAACGTAATGCTGAAGCCTATAAGAAGAAACCCCGGAAATAGTACGAGTAAGATGATCTTAGTTTTTGATCCTCCCTTCTTTTTGGCTGTAAATAAATATCAACAACATTAACTTCCTTGCATGTAAGAACAAATAATATAACAAGTCATTTTTAAATGCTAAGATGAACCTGTTGGATTTGATGAACCTGCTGGATCTGAGGATGAATTAGATGAACCTGCTAGATAAAAAGTAATATCGTTACTTGATCATGCATTGTACAAAATGACAATTTTGAAAAAGAAGCGCCATCTGTTAGGACCGCCACCACTCGTCAAGCTTATATGTTAGCTTTGATAGGGTATTCCTTTTAGGTGGATACAAATTACCAACATATTATCCCTTAAAAAAAACTGCCAAATGTTTAACTGAAAATTGCTGGTTATTTTTTATGTCTATATTTATGACGTATTTACCAGACCTTAGCAACGGATGTTACCTATTTGAGAGGAAGCTATTCGTACAAAAATATCCCGACCAGTGACTGTTGATACTCTAATATCTATAAGGTCATTGAACCACATCAAGCAACCAGTACTTCCTTCACCTATGATGTTTGTATCTGTATAAGCCATGCAACTACAATTCTGTAAGCATTTTGCTTCACATTCTTCCAAACTCATGCTCGTATTAAACCATGCATTCTGTGAGTCTGGCAGCTTAATTTTAGAGTACTTGATAAACCCTTCGGATCCATTTCTGCAATCCAATGGTGTTCGCCTAACACACCCACCTGACCTATCATCATCCCTTGGCAAAAATCTATACTCATCCAAGCAAGCGCAAGACTTTTCACCCATATTAACAGTACTGCAGCTTCCATAAGCACCACAGATGTTGTAATTATCACATATATTATTTGGAAATTCCAAGACACGCTGCCAAGTTTTACTTTCTTCTGCCCAAACCGTACTTACTATCTTCCCAGAAGAATTCAACGTGAGCCTCGATAGGATAGACGTGTTGTTTTCAATATGATAAGCATAAGACGCCTCCGTTTTAGTAATGAATACATTGACTATAAACGACAACATACCGCTGAAGGTAAACCGTTCATTCGTCCATGGGGCGGTCCGTTGCTTAAGCACCCCACGTTGTTTTAGTTCAAATGCGGGATAACCATGTGTGTTAGCTTCCCAAGTGAATTCACCGGGACCCGGATCTTCATTACTTTTCCATGACGACAGACGCCATTCGATTCCCTTAGAGTAATCTTTACCTAACCTCATGGTAGGTAGAAGAGTATCAGTTGGATAATCAAAACTCTGCCACAGAACATTTCCAAAAAGTTCTTGGTCCGTGACAACTAGATTACCGCTGTCAAGAAGGTTTGCAGTTGCATTCTGGGATGCTGTTGTGTTGGATGACCAAATTATGCTCATATTGTTGAATAGGACTAGATTTCCTGGAGCAACAATTTTTAACATTACCGGTGATGCACTAGGGAGTGGGTGGTCTCTGTTAGCCAACCAAACCACCGTTCTCACAGATATTTTTTTGTACCAAATACCAAGATATCTGTTCTCCGAGTTATTTGGCTGGAAAAATCCCAGTTCAAAAATTCCAGTTTGTGAGACCAACGTGTCCCCATCGGTCAAGAACTGCGAGTCTGAAATGATGTCGAATTCAGCAGCGTAGATTTTGTGAATAAAAAGAAAACAGAATAGGAGAAGAACTAAGTCTAGTCCCTCCATTGAGAATTTGATGATTGTCCCACTTAACTTTAGGAATCAGGAATTGTTAATATAGCAATAACGACCAAAGATCATATAGATACAAGTATTTTGAAGAACCATTTTTTCAAATATGTTGAATAATAATATGCCCATTCAACAAGTTGGCGTCAAAAAGTAATGTGTGATTGTTCTTCTCCACCCATTATATGGGCTATCATAACGTTCAACATACGCTTAGACATTGTTCAATATGCTAGTGTTGGGCTGTGTTTTGAAATCTGATTATAAATTAATGTTTAATTAATTCATGATATGATCATATCATATTATCATAGTATAAGAAATGATAATGTTTCACAAAATTCAAAAAGCTTGTGTAAGTTTGGAGGACTTTCTCCTACAAGTCATGAATAGTTGATGATGTATCTTCGAATTTAACATAATGATTAAGGTGGCGTTTTGTTCGTTAATTTAAAATTTCGGAATTCTAAATTCAATGAAATTTCAATTTCTGATCATTGCAATTTTTTATGGAGTGACGGATAAGGGTGTCAAAAAACCCGAACCGGACCCGATTAAGCTTGTTCGAGTCGTTTTACTGTGGTCAAAAAATTCATTCAGGTTGAAAATTTTTGGTAACTCGGGTTCGGGTCGACCCGATTGACCCGAATAAATAGTTTTTTTTATCTTTTTGTTATAAATTTTCTATTTAAACAAGTAAAAAAAACAATTTCATTACATTTTACTCATATTCGGGTTGACCCGAACCCGAATGGACCCGACGCGAGTTCACACAAACCCGACAAACCCAAATTCAAATAGGGTCGGGTCGGGTTCGGGTATGAAAATTTTAACCATGAGTCGACTTTGACCCGACCTGAATTGACCCGAACCCGACCCGACTAACACACGGATTTCTTTTGATTTAAAAATACAACAAGAAAAAAAGTTTATAAAAAAAATGTTTCTAAGTAAATTAAAAAATTTCACTTTTTTATGGCAATTTAATTCTTCTCATTTTAGCAATTTATGAAAATTTTAATTTATTCATTTGAGATACAAAACACAATATTTGAATAAAATTAAAATACAAATACCAATAAATTCCCGCAATATATCTCTACCAAAGTCACCCCGATGCTTTTGGTATCTTATAAGAATGGTGTTGATTAGGTTTTGGATTTATTGTTGGTTTGGTAAAAAGGTAAAAGAGATAAATTAATATTATTTAATAATATTAAATTAATATTATTTAATAATATTAAATAAATATTGTAGAGTAATAATTTTGAAACAAAGAATATTATTATATTATATTATAAATATATACAATTACAAGGAATTTTTGAATATTTTATTCTTACAAATATTAATAAAAAAACAAATTCGGATCCTAAACATTTTTTTATTATTAAAATCGGATCTTTCCCTCTTTATAGCCTTTTTAACCCGAACCGATCCAACATTTTTTATTATAAACCCGTGAAGGGGTTTTAGGTATGCTTTTTTATGAAAATTTTATATGTTGATGATGTTTGATTGGCTGATTATTGGTGAATCTTTGTGGTTGAAACCGTGTGTTAATTAAGGGGTTTAGGGTCCAATTATAAATGACCCTAATTTGATGTTTGTGATTGATTGTTTTTGTTTAGATTTTGGAGGGATGTTAGGATTGTGTAAAGTTGTTGATGTTATATATAGTCAATACCCATATCACCACGATGTCGCCGGCCTCTTCGTTGCCGCCATTCATGGTGTGTAGCGTTGTTGGTCGGTAGGTGAAGTTGGAGACCTTATATGGTTGGTTTGTTTTATTTGGGATTTGCGTTTGTTGGCTTGGGTTGGAATCGACGGATGTGTGTCGAATTAAGTTACAATCTCTAACGGATCGAAAGGTATATTCTAAAGATTTAGTTTTTAGTTGTTAGGGTAAATTATTGATGTTTCATTTTGTGAAGATTTAATTTTGAGTTTGTTTATTGGGGTAAATTATTGATGGTGCATTTTGCGGAGTTCTTGTTGTTTGTTAAGTTTATATAATACGGGCGACGATGTGATTTGTGTGCCTTTGTTGTTTCATGAGCGACGATGTGATTTGTGTGCCTTGATCTTTATGGTTAATTGAAACCTGGCTTATATTGTCGGCTTATGCTCCTTCGATGCCACCGCTCTTTTCGTTGCCCCTATCATGGCGTGCGACGATACGACGGTTGTGTGA
>BQNB010080564.1:5754-29895 GCA_026074375.1 Tanacetum coccineum
ATTAGGATTTAAATCTCATTTTCTAGCTTATTTTCTTAGCTTATTTTTGCTGTCAAAAGTCTTTTAAAAAAAACTAAAAAAAAACCAAAAACGGTACTTAGGAATTTCAGGATCTTAATTTGTTAATTTAGCTTATGAGTCTAGGTTTTATAGCTTATTTATAGATATATTATAGGTAGTTTAATAACTCCTTAAAGTTTTAGAGTCCAGTGTAGCTTTTTAAGGTCTTTAGCTTATTTGGATTTTGTGCTATTTTGCTTAATTTATGAGTTTGTTAAATTCATGCTTAATTTCAGTAACTTAAGAGGATGTCTAGTTCTAGTTTCTTTTCTGAAATAGCTTAAGCATCATATAAGCTTTTTAGAAGTCTTTTCCTTTTTAATTTTGAGCTAAAAATAAGATTTTTAGAGCTTAATAAGTAAAATCAAGGGTTAAGCCTTCCTTTCTGAGGTCAGTAAAAAATAAGCTCTTATTGAGCTTATTTGTTAACTTCAGCTCAAGTAACTTTTATTAATTTTGTTCCCACTTGCTTCCTTTACAACTTTTCTCTTTTGAGTTTTTTCATTTTAAGCACTTTTAATTTTCAACTTATTTTTAAGCTTAATAGGACTTTGAGTGAAATCGGGGTTAGCCTCAGGGTAGGAATTGTAATTTTTGGTATTTGCTTGTTTATTCAGTTGATCCTTCGTCAGTAGTGAATTTGCACTGTTAGTCCTTAGTTAATGTTAGGTTAAGTTTTTAATTAGTTTAATTAAATTTTAATTAATAAATAGGGTTTAGATTTAATTAGTTTAATTAAAGTTTATTAAAAAGATAAAAATTAGGGCTTTTATTTTTATAAAATTTATGCACACTTTCTTTATTTAGTGTAATTTTTATAAAATTTTTAGGATTCTATTTTTAATAATTTTATTATTTTTATAGTTTTTAAGTAGTTTAAATTTTAGAAAAATCATATCTTTTAATCTAAAAAGCCAAAAATAGTAATTCTTTTTTCTAAAATTTTCTTTTTACTTATTTTATTTTATAAAAATATAATTTCAATTATTTTCATATTTTTATATTTCTAGGATTTAATTACATTAAATTAGTTTTTAATTCATAATAAATTCAAAAATAATCAAAAAAAAGTTTTTTTAAAAAATTTTCTTTTGTCCTATCTTAGGTTTAGAAATTTAGTTTGCATTTTTAGGGTTTAATTTTAGTTTATTTACTTATTAGTCGCGTTTTATTATTTTACCGTATTTGTTTAATTGTTTAAATTGCTTTTATTTAGTAGATTTAGATTATCACAAATATCTTTGCTTTATTCCAATCAGAATCCAAGCTTAAATGAGGTTTCAATTTCACTAGTCGTTGGGGAAACGACCCGGGTGATCATACTTGCCCGGTTAAATATACGTATTATATATTATATTATATATTTTTGAGAGTGAATTTTATCAAGGGTAACTTGGTAATTTTCTTAATTACTCTTTTAAAGTATTATATTATATATATATATTACGTGTGTAAAACCTGCTATCAGTTTTGCACCAACCGAATGGTGTCGGATCGAAGAGGTACCACGTTTTTCCTTACGGGGAGCTCGATGGTATTCCTAAAGCCATCATGGCTAGGTTTGGAGTAGTTTCCTAGAGTGCGGATAGGATCCTCGTCTCCCATGGTGGTTGACGAGAATGGGTTACGAAACTGATAACACGAAGAAAAGATAGACTACAAGAAAGCTAATATGCGGAAATTAAATCTTACTTGAAAGGATTCAAGCAAGTAGAATTAAGCTAAACTATGATTAATACCTAACTATTCCCCACGCAGCGGCGCGGAAAACTTGATTGCGGTTGTCGTAAGGACTTCTACAAGAAGTTTTACAACTCCCTAGGCAGTATACCTAATCGTTGTAGTGTAGTATAGGCAAGACTCGGGGGTTGTTATCGTTCTCTAGGGGAATAGGTTGGGAAGGCTTGATCACGGTCTAACAGAATTCTAGGGGTTGAGAGAAGATTCTTTTTGTGTTTTTATATTTTATGAAAGCATGTAAAATCATATATTGGAGAGGTGGTTTTGGTTTTAGCTATTAAACTAAATAAACTAAGCTACTGGTGATAACAATATAATAAAAGATTGTGTTTATTGAATCATGTATTACTCTCTAGATTGCTTCTCCTAGTGTTATTGCTTTGTCACACTTGTGATGATCTATGTAATTATTTCCTAAGTCATAAACGAATTACACGAACCCGCCGTCTATTTAATATTCCGTTAAGGCAACGCACAAGTAAGGTAGTATGAAGACTATTACAAGGACCTAAGAAGTATAATAATATGGCATTTAAAATATATTAAGAAGTGATCAAAACCAATACGGGCATGGTAAGTATGAAACTAGTTCACCGCGATGAAATCCCTTTCTACCCAATTATAGTTTTCCTAGACATATCAACAGTGATACAGACAAAAGCTGGTTTTGTTAACCTAAACATGCATATTCAATCACAAGAAGTGACACACTAAGATCAACATTCTATGTTTCATATAAACATAATAAACAACAATAGAAGGTTTAGCCAAGCATGTTATAAGTATAAGCAAGAACAATATGAAACAAACAACACATAGATATATTGAATGATTAAGATAATCTTTACTTTGATTAAAACATGAATGAAGGAAGTACAAAGAGTTTTTGAGGCCTAAAATCATCCTTAACAGCTCTAAACAACTAGGGTTTCATCCCTTTCTTTTAGCTCAAAGTTAACACCACTTTATAAACCCTAATTTCGGGTTTGTATATATAGGAAAATCGCTGCGACGGCGTCGCGTTTTAATCCTGACGCCATCGTGATAAGAATATTCTAGATCTTAGGTTGGGTCATGCGGGCTAACGTCGTCGTGATATCTTGTGACGCCGTCATGGTAGGATTTGTGACGGCGTCACGTGTAATCTATGACGCGTCTCCAGCTTCTGAGGAGAAATTCTTGAGCAATGTTGGTGTAGGTCCGTAGTCTTGTCCGTTTCTTCTCAAAATGAGCCTAAGTCACGTGTATTTCTTCCAAATGCCTTCCAAATGCAAAATACATGAAAAGGAACGTTAAGTTTTTACCCCTATATTTGGTGCATAAACACACATTTAGGGTTTAAAACGCCCCCGGAAAAAGTTGTAATAAAATACACATCATCAATGGCAACAACCAATTAGACCTCGTAAACTATTAAGCACAAAAATTTACCACTAGCACCTCACAATAAGTGTTGGATTCTCTCTTACTCTCAGGTGTATAAAGAATATAAACAATATGGAAACGGAAAATTTAAAACACTCATTACCTGTCAAAGCATACAAATTACCATAGGCTTAAAAAGGAACAAACCTCCATCGCTAAGCGTAAGTAAATAAATGTTACTATCAAAGAGGTCTTTAAAAGGGTTGTGGGGCCGTAGGGTTTAATATGATAAACAATGGAGAACGGCCACGGATGAGAAAATATTTGGGTAGTGACTTTTTGGTGAAGTAGGGTGAAGTGGTAGTTAATCATTTATAAGAATACACGATGATATGGTTGCTAAGCCAAAGACTTGACCACTTAGACAAAGATATACAAACTCTACACAACTATATATCAGTCTCTTTCTTTTTCTTTTCTCTTTTTTTTCAAACATAATAAACATGGGGTTTATAACACGTACCCCTACACTTGAGCTTTTACATACTTGATACATGAACTAATCTAATGACCCGAATTAAGGTGGATCACATAACCATGATAATATAAAACAAATATGGTGTTTATAGACTAACTTTTCTTACCCCTATACTTCTGCAAAACAAATACTGACCAGAATCCCAATCGTCCAAACTGTATTTACAAGGATAAGACTTAGCAAACCGTGTATTCAAATAATGAACTTGGGTAAAATCATAATGTACTAAAAATGAGTACATATAAAGTAGGATAAGGAGATTTGGGTGTAACAATTGGTTTAAGGGTAAACAATGCTCTTCATTAACAATCCGGCATCCAACGAAAAATTACGAGAACCATGAAAAGAAAATGCTCGGAGGGTTTCACTAGGGGAATCCTGCACAAAAATGAGTGCATGGCAAGGGTGTGGGATAGTTATATAGTCGAGGTGACCATAATAACAATTACATGTTTAAAACATAGGTTAATCCTAGTGCCTCTTATCATTTAGTAAATACCTATATCACAATGCGGTTTCTCGGGATGCCATCACCAAAACAAGTCTAGAATTTAATACACTACTGGTAACACCTCTCATAAACCTTAAACTGACAACCAAATGCACTAGAAAAAGGCGACAAAACACACGTGCACGGACACATCCATAAGCGCAGCACATGCAATTGCTCTTCCTTAACCGATAAATCTAAAGGTATACATTAACTTGAGTATCAAATGATGGATACCCCCGAATTCCTAAAGATCTATGGGCGAACCAAACAATTTGGGGGTGGAATTTTTTGAGTGGTAGGATTTTTGTGCCTAATCATATAATTCCCTATCCAATGAGACGCTACTAGTACTTAGTTTCACCGGTATGTGCCATAAAAATTTTAAATTTGGGTCAAAACTACCTTCTACGCTATCTTTTGATATATTACTCATCATTTTAGAGACAAAGCAAAGACAAACAAAAGAATAGTTTCTAAGGCTTTTATTTCCCCTACACTTATTATGAACATTGTCCCCAATGTTCCACAAAGTACCCGTAGATGAATAAAGGGAAAAGAAAAAGAGCGAAAGAACTACTACTCCCCTGGTTTTGCTCAATGATGGAGAAGAAACAAATGATCCCGGCTAAATCGTCATTCAAGAATTGTCCACATGAAACTCCTAAGAACTCCCGGGCTTCTCCTCATCAAATATAACATGCAAATCCAAGATACAACTATAGCGTAAAATTGACGGAATGATAAATACAACTATATGGTTTAGGGTTTTTAACTCTAAGAAAACAAATAAAGGACAAGATGAATGTGTTAATGTATTGTGGTTTCCTGTAGGTTTTAAGCAAATTACAAATTCCGGAAACTATACAAAAATTTTAAAAATTAGAAAAAATACGGATTTTACTATAGTAGGGTGGCGACGCCGTCAGGAAAATCCTGACGCCGTCTCCACATGCTGTAAAGAGATTTTTTTTCTTTTCTTGAAAAATTTCGGCACGCAAGTCCCATTATTATTTTCTGTAAAAATTTACTCCAAAAACCACATAATTTATTAACACAATCATATGACTTGAACAAACACACAAGACGCGGATTAATCTAAATTATTTTTTTAACATGTTTGAAATGGTTTTTATAAACCGGATATTTTTTCTACACTTATTATGCAAAATACCTTTGATTGAGATTAGGACGAGGTTAAAATCAGGACAATCATGATTACAAAATTATTTTCAAACAATTAAAATAAACAATAAAGAATTAAAACACACATGACACACCTAAATTGCAAGAAATTAAAAGATTGAGTTGCCTCCCAATAAGCGCTTTTGTTTATTAAATAGTCTTTTAGCTAGACTTGGAGTCCTATTCCTTACATGACTCCTCCTTGGTTGTTCACATCACTTCCACTACTACTTTCTTCGGGTCCGGTTCTGTATTCGGGACCTAGTTCTAAGCATCCTTTATAAAAACCTAGTATTTTGCCCATTACATACTCAACTCCTCTTCTCTTATCCTCCTCATTTCTAAAGTAGACCGATTTTGTATTTTCCTTTTCCATATCCGAAAGCGAGTCATATTGCTCTATCTTATGGGGCATCTTATAGGCAATTTCCTCAATTTAATTTGTGAACTTCCCTATTCCTAATGATAAATCATAAGTCATGTTGGAGAGTTTAACAAAAGGCTTTTCTAATATAACCGATGACATTCTAGGATCTATAAACGAACTAATATCCTCTATAATCATGAAATCCGAGGCATATGTTAAATTCTCTACGAAGATAGGCATTCCTCTAACTCTCCCCGTGAAGTTGCTAATTCCACTAGGACTCTTAGAATCTTTCCTAGGCTTGAGTGGGTTTGTCATTATCCAATTATAAAGGGTTCTAGTCATTATGTTTAGGGGGAATCTAGGTCAATGTAAGCTCTCCCAACATGTATGTTCCCCATATTCCATGGTATCTTAAGGTTCAAGGGGTTCCCTCCTACAATAACAGGGTCGCTCAAGGTCATAGATGGAATTGGGGCACACATTAAGTACTTATGATATGCTAATTCGCTCCTAGTTGGAAATTTATCAAAGTGATCTACCCAAAATTCTTCTTCTCCTAAGACATCATCATCTTCCTCCAACTCTTCATTACTAGGGCAATGATTATTCTTAATTAGTTCGACGAGCATCACATCGCTATCTTTTTCTTTCTTACAAACAATTCAAGAGCAACACGATAAGGGAATTAAACCCAGTGATTCAAAAATTGAGTTAAGTTTAAGAACTTTTTCAGATAAGATTGAGGTTAGAACATCGGGTGGTGGTGGTGAATTTATGTTATCTATTATCAAGGTTTGATTTGAGAACAAAATTACGAACTAAAACACAAAGAAAAGAAATAGACTGCAAGAAAGCTACTAACATGAAAATAAAAATCTCACTTGAAAGGATTCAAGCGAGTAGATCTAACCTAAATAAAATTCGGAATCTATACTATTCCCCGGCAGTGGCGCCAAAAACTTTGATGAGGTGGCAAAACTTCACTAAGTTTTACAACTCCCTAGGTAGTGTACTTAACCGTTGTAGAGTAGTATAGGCAAGACACGGGGGTTGTTATCGTTCTCTAGGGGAATAGCGTGTGAAGGTCCGAACTAGATGTAACTAAGGTCTACAGGTTGAAAGAAGAATATTTTTGTATTTTTCTTATTTTTATGAAAACAATTTAATCCGGGTTTAAAGGGGGTTTGTTTAAATAATTATCTATACTAAACTAATCTAATTGGTGAATTGTTTGACTAATAGAGAAGTGTTTATAATTGCATGATCATTAGTATGCTTTCTCCTAACTCTATTGCTTGTCACACTGCTGGAGATGTATGTGTAAGTATTTTAGAGCACAGAATGGAGAATTACACGAAAACGCCGTCTACGTGATACCTTGCTAGGGAAATGCACAAGTAAGGTAGTATCGAGAAGGTTAAAGGCCCTAGGGCGGATGCCTCATATTAAAATACTTAAAGGATCATCCATAGATGGGTAAGGTAGTATGAAGACTATTACTGATGGAATCCTTTCTACACAATTCTTGGCCGCTCTAGAATCTTTGATAACTTAAGTAACTAGCGGTTCCAAGTGTCTATAAACATGCACCCACATCATCAAGAAGCAATATTATTATGATCTACATACCAATTCACATGCAATTCATAAGCGATCATAATGAGATCTAGTCCTAGCATGTTTCGAAGATAATGCAAAGCCATAATAAAACCTATTCCTCAAAACAATAAGACATATTGAAAGATTAAAGGATAAAAGAACTTTACTATATTGAAACAAGCAATTAGGGAAGGTACAAAAGGGTTGGAAAACCCTAAAATACTTCCAAAGTCAGTTACAAATCGTTTTCTACCAAACTCTATTCCTAATGTGCTATATAAGACCTTAAAATCGAGTTTGTATTTATAAGAAAAGAATTCGTGACGGCGTCGCAATAAATCCTGACACCGTCGCGCCATAAATCTTCTTAGGGTTTCTTTATGACGGATACAATCCAGAAGCCGTCACAAATTCTGTAACGCGGTCGCTTGATAATCCAGTCGGCATCACAAGTATTCCTGACGCCGTCTCCATCTTCTGTGAGTAATTCTTTAAGCCTTCTTTTGTGTAAAATTGTAATCTTATCCTGTTTATTCCAAAATAGAGCCCAAGTCATGTGTATTTTCTCTAAATGTTTTCCAAGTGCTAAAAATGTAAAAAGAAACGATTAAGCACGTATTTTAAGCATTTTTGCATGATTATAGGGGTTAAATGACCCCGAAAAAGTGTATAAAATTACACCTCATCAATGACACTTATGGATTTTTGTCTTGTAGTTTGAATTTTTTTTAAGTGTGGAAAAGTATACAAAGATCAAGTTTAACACAATTTTATGAATTCAACCAACTACCCCTTTAATCTTTTATTCACAACATCAGACTAACACTTCAAATGTGTTATTTGATTTTGAGTTCATACATTACAAAGAATGAAAGAAAATCTACAATCACAAACCCTAAATCTTTCTCACAAATTAAGAAAGATTAACAAAGAATATATAGAGAGAGTATATTTAAACTAAGAGAGAGAAACACAATGAACGATTAACCCTAATCCTGGAGATATCAGAGTATATATACTCAGCTAAGAAACAAACCACAACTCCTTCTGTTCTTTAACTTTCAAATGTTACCTCTTCAGTCCCTGCAATATAAATAATAGAAACAAAGCAAAATAACAAAAGAAATATTTACCTTTTAGCCCCTGAGATATTGAATACATGTCATACTCAAACCAGAATATAACTAGAGCTTATTTATCTCTTTTAACATTCCTCCTTAAACTAGCTATTGTACATATCAAACAGACCCAACATATCACAAAACTTATTATGATCCTGGATACTTAAACCCTTTGGAAAAATGTCAGCAACATTGTCAACAGATTTTACTTTTATAGTTTTAACCACAGTTGCGGTAACTTTTTCCCTTAAGAAAAACAATTCTATCTCAAAATGTTTTGTTTTCTCATGGAAAACTGGTTTTGCTGCAATTTGAATTGCATAACTGTTATCACAATGTATTGGAACTGGGAGAGAGATTTGAACATTAAGTTCAGACAATATTTTATGAATCCAAATTATCTCACAAGTTACAGTATTCATTGCTATGTATTATGCTTCAGCAGAAGACTTAGCAAACATTGACAGTTTTTTGCTTTTCCAAACTTTTACCCAAAAACACTAAGTGACCAGTCACAGACAATCTGGTAGCCATACATTTAGCCCATTTTGAATCAAGAAACACACTTAAGTTAAATTCTTTATCTTTTATAAAAGAATACTGATAAGTGTAGAATACACATATCCGTTTATACCTAAAATAACCCAATTAAACCCAAAACAGACCAAAAATAGCAAAAATATGCTTGTATTTGTGTTTTGTGTGTGCAGGTATGGATAAGTCAAAAATCACAAGAAAACAATCAAAAACGAGCAAGCACGGACACGAGAATCAGAAGAGTTCAAAAAGAAGCCAAAGATCCAAAGCCGAAGCCAGAAAAGTCAAGCCTCAGTCAAATCCCAGTCAAACATTGGTCAATAAATGTCAACAAAGCCCATTTCCTCTTATTATAAAACACAAGGGCCAAAATTGCTAATTCCCAAACTGTTCTATAACTAGAAATAAGAGAGAACCAAAAGACAAGGACCATTTGTGTTACAAAGCCAAAGTTCAAACGAGTTTTACCCATTTCAGTTATAAAAAAAAGCGGGTAAATCCCATTCACTGTTCATCGTCTTCCCCATTTCACCCTCCACTTACATCAAAGGGGTTTTTAAAATTAGAGGGTACAAAGGACAATTCGGTTGACAAGGACTGACATGGCAGAGAATTACATCACCAAACCCTCCCATTGGCCAATCCCCATCAAAGAAGCTCACGTGGATTTTGAGGAAGCACAATGGAATGTGGGTTTTTGTACTAAAATACTCACAAAAGAAGCACAAACGTCACATCAATGGAATGACACGCTGGCAATCCTCAGGTGTCCACAAATCAATCCAACGGCCACAATAGAAGCTCAAATGATTGAAGAAATGATTGGTTGAGATTGGAAGTTTGGAGAGCAAGGCAAGAGGTCCTAGAAGCTTCTTTCAGGACCTATAAATAGGTAGTAGTAGCTTAATTTGAAATTTTTAGCTTAATTGTTCCTTAAAATCGTTTTGTATTCTCTTTTCAGTAATGTAATCAAGGTTTCTAGTTAATAAAGTTCAGTGTTTACTTTAAATCTTTTTAAATCTCTTTTGTATAAGTCTTAAAATATCTCTTTCAGTTCATAAGCTGAAATAGAGCTGGTTTGAATTCTGTATTAATCTTATCTAAACCTTAAATCAGTTAAATCCTATTATGGATCTTACTAAAAATTGAGCTCTTGGAAGGGGATTCGTAAACTTGGAAGAGATCTCAAGGACTTTGACTAGCTTATTAATAAGCTAGGGAGCTTGTAGCTGCCTTTATTGGTTCCTTTTGTTTAGCTAAAGGATCAAGTAAGTTTCTCTTTTCATTCTTCTCTAATTTCAGAGTAAATTGCTTAGTTATAGCTTATATGTTTAATATTGCTTATTTGCTTATTCTCTTTGCTTGTTAGTGTTTAAATATCTCTTCTAGTACTTATTAGGTTAGTTGTTCTAGTCTGTTTTTGCTTAAATAGTTATAGATCATTTGTTACTAATTTCTGTCATAAAAACTCATAAAATCTAAAAATATTAGATTAATTAGTTAAGATCTTAGAATTTTACTTATTCAGTTGTTTAATCATGATTGCTAAGTTTGTTTTAAGCTAGTTTTTATCTGGTATTTGTTCTTGTTTCATTAAGATTTCTCTTAAAAAAGTTTTTCTCTAATTTGTCATAATGATAAAGGGGTGTTTGGATAAGTGTTACTTCTTGATTTTACACTAGGCAGTACTAACATAAGTTAGTACTGCTGAACCTTTACACTACCAGTACTAACCATAAGTTAGTACTGCTAGCTTAGATTTTTAGCTAGGAATTCAAGTAGGATTAAGTTTAGTTATAGCTTATCTTAAATTTAGTTTTAGCTTATATTTCTTAGCTTATTTCATAGTTTAATTCTGATCTTAAAAGTCAAATTGCATCAGCAGTACCTTCAAGTTAGTACTGCTGATATTTACACTACCAGTACTAACTAACAAGTTAGTACTGCTACCTCTGATTTAACTTTTAGTCAAGTGATTGTAGGATTTAATAGCCTATCTTTTAGCATTTTAAAGTCTAGTTATAGCTTAAAATAGAACAAGTCTTAAATTTCATTTTCTAGCTTATTTTCTTAGCTTATTTTTGCTGTCAAAAAGTTAAAAAGCCAAAAACTAGTACTTAGTTAACTTTAGGATTTAAATTTGTTAATTTAGCTTATGGGTCTAGATTTTCTAGCTTAATTAGATAGATTATAAGTAGTTTTACAAACCCTTAAAGTTTTAGAGTCTAGTTTAGCTTTCTAAGCTTTTAAGCTCATGTGGATTTTGTGCTCCTTTGCTTATTAACTTGAGTTTGCCCGAATCATGCTTAATTTCAGTAGTTTTTAAAAGTTATTCTGGGTTAAATTTCTTTGCCATGTTTAGATTAACCTCATCATAAGATCCTAGGGAAACCACTTTCCTTTCTCACTTTAAGCTTAATTTGAGCTCATAATCGCTATTTTAGTAAAACATTGCCCAAACCCATGTTTCTGTTAGCTGCTTTTAATAAGCTCTTTATGGAGATTATCTTTGAGTTTCCAGTTCTATAGTCTGTTGTTAAAGTTGTTATCCTAGCTTCCTTACAACTTTGCTTCTGGGAGTTTTTTTATTTATGCTCTTTTTATTTGTTAGTAGGCTTATGGGACTTAATTTGTGATAGGGTAGATTCTCAGGGTAGAAAGTGTAACTTTTCGATCTTAGTTGTTTTTCAGTTAGTCCCTCCGTTAATCTGTTAGTTTCTCCGTTAGTCTCTTAGATCTTTGCACCATTAGTCCATTTAGTTAAGTTTTTAATTAAAGCTTATTAATTTTAATTAGTAATTAGGTTTAAGTTTTAATTAGTTTAATTTATCTTTTATAAAAAGATAAAATTAGGGCTTTTATTTTTAATAATTTTTGGCATTTTCTTCTTTATTTAGTGGAATTTTAGTTTACATTTTTAGGATTTAAAATTTGTTTACTTGCTAAATTGTCATTATTTGTTGCTTCTTAATTTCGTAATAATAGCTTATCCAAAATATCTTTGTTCAATTCAAATCAGGATCCGAACCTAAAACGTGGTTTCAATTTCGCTAGTCGTTGGGGAAACGACCCGGGTGATCATACTTACCCGGTTAAACATACGTATTTTATATTATATTATATATATTTTTGAGAGTGAATTTTATCAAGGGTAACTTGGTAATCTTCTTAATTTCTCTTTTAAAAGTATTATATTATATATATATTTTTCGTGTGTAAAACTACGGACCAAGTTTTTTGGCGCGTGGGGGACTTGTGTTTACGAATCCTACGTTTTTTGTTGATTTGGTTGACGATCTTTCATCCTCGATAGGTGTTAATTTTGTTTATAATTAAAAAATTCAAAAAAAAATCATAAAAATATTAAAAATAAAATAAAAAATTTTCCTTTTCTTTTTAGTATAAGTAAAAAAAAAAAAATAGTAAAAATCAAAAAACATAAAAAAAATTTGTCCTTAAAAAAAAATAAATAATAAAAAAAAACAAAGTTGGTAATCGACACAACAAATAATATCTTTTCTATTGAGCGTTTTTATCATTCAATTTACGGTGAACTTGCAATTGTTCCCAAATCGATTCAAAATTTAAACTCACTTGCTTTTGTGTCTCTACAAGTTCGGCTACATTGAAAAGAAATTTTCATGAGCTACCGTGAAAGTAGTTGATGATTTGGTTTAAGTCTATTTAGTTGTAACCGTTAATAATTAATGGTTGAAAATTATATTAATTTAATATATAAATTTTAGAGTAAAAGTTTTGTTTTTTAATTGGTTAGGTTTTTCTTTGTTATGCGCATCGTTCGCAATCTCGAAGAAGTCGACAACATAACAACATCTTCCGGTGAACCAATTGGTTGAAACAAAAAACATTGTTCCATGGCCGACAATCGAACAATGGCCCAAATGTTACAAGCACCTATCGAAGGGTATGAAGATGTATTAAGTTATTCCACAATCAATGCATAACAATATCGAGCTTACTATCCTTTAATCAATCTTGTGGCAAAGTATTTAGTTTTTACGGGTAGATTAGTCCCTCACAATCTCCTTCGATTTTTTAATAAGGTCACTTCTACGTTAGACATCCAGAAGTTCCGAACACTTCGGTTAAGCTTTTGCTTTTCCCATTTTCTCTAGACGGTGAAGCCCGAGATTGGTTAGACAAGGAACCTCCTAGATCAATTCTCACTTGGGACGACCTTGTTTCAAAATTCATAAATCAATACTTCCCACCTTCAAAAACCACTTACTATCGGAATGAGATCCAGTACTTTTTTATCTTAATACCAACGAAGCCCCCCACCTTTTTTTTAAAAAAAATGGAGCACATGGGAACGGTTTTTAAAGGACTCCTTCGTCAATGTCCCTCACCATGGCTTCTCGGAACTCCACCAACTTCGATACTTTTTACAATTCTTGAATTAAACGATCTAGATTGCCCTTAGATTCTGCAGCAGGTCGGCAATTTCTTAGACAGATGGCTCAAGAAGGTTAGCGAATTATTGAATGCAAGTCAAAGTTTGTTATTCACGAAGTCGTGCTAATGATTCAAAGAGTGAGACGGATGCTCCTCTTTCTAAATTTTCCTTTCTAATAATTTCTTTCGATAGGCAAACAAATAGCCGATTCTCTGAGGATAAGTGACTCTTGCATCAGTCAACGCAGTTGAGGGAAGATGTGTTACTTGTGGTTCGAACCCACTATTTTTTATCATTGTCCGTTTGACTCGAGGTGAAACGATTTTCCAGTTTTTCATGAAACCTACAACAATTTCAACAAAAGCAAGCGTGGAATATTTTCTCCAAGAAAACCAACCTACCAATTTGGCAAGGAAATGAAGCCACGGGTTTCAAATCAAAGAATGTCCAAACACAAACCAAAAACGTTATAAAGGAACCAATTCTAATTTCAACAAAACCTTGGAGGAAACTTTAATAAAACCGGTCAACTACACAAAAAACAGTTTATCAAGCTCCCACCATACAACCACCAAACAATGAAGTTTTACCTACCAACCTCCAACATATAGTGTTTTAAAAAACAAATTTTGGAAAAAGCTACGTCAAAGCAAAAACGATGCAATATGGAAGATGTGCAAAAAATCAAAATCAAGGATTGCAAATCAAATGGCAAATGTTACAAGTTTGTTAACAGCCTTTGCACAAAGTGTGTTGATTTAGGCAATACCAACCAAACTTCAAGGTCAAGTTCCATTACCAAAGCTATACCATTCCAAACCCAAGAAAGGAAAAAAAGCCAGGCATTCACAATCGGTTGAGGTGCTCATACGATGGACCTCGATTCCACGCCGGTGTGGAAAAAGAAATGTGAGGTGACAATGGATACGGAGGCTAACGAGCACCGAGACATCCCAACACCTTCTTCCATTGGGCATGAACATCCAAAGACAAGAACCATTCGAAGTCCTTCTTTCATTGCAACAAGCCAAACCTAATTTAGCTTACCATCGAGACTCAATAAACAAAGATTCATGAAAAGATGATATCCTGCTTCAAAGTTACTGGAAATCTTCCGTAATCTTCATTTGAGTAAAGTTTCGTGATGCTCTCATTCATATGCAAATGTTTGCTCCAATGTTAAATAGCTGTTAAATAAACATAGACAAGTTGATCGAATTAACCAAAACGCGTGGAATGAAAATTGTAGTGCGGTTTGTCCTAAAAATGCTTCCAGAAAAGCTAGGAGACCCCCGGTCGATTTCTCATTTCCATGTTGATTTTCTGGTTCGATGTTACTTAGCCCTTACGATTTAGGTGCTAGTTATCAATCTCATGCCTTTATCCATTTGGGAAAAAGGCTTCAACTCTCAGGCTAACGAAACAAAAAATTGGTATTTGAATTAGCCGACCGTTACAATTTCCAAACCCAACGGTGTAGCAGAAAATGTTTTTGTCTAAGTAGGAAAAAAAAATTTTACTTCCCGTGACTTTGTTGTTCTTGATTTTTTAGCCGGATCCTCGAGTGCCGTTGATACTCGGGCGACCCTTTCTTAGGATGGCTCATGCCTTAATCGATGTTTATGAAGGAGAAATTACTCTTAGGAATGATGATCAATAGTTAACCCTAAATGTGGAGACGCACCTTCAATTTCATACAACAATCTCGATCATTGAAGAAGGGTTGTCTAATCGATGTTACTACTGTGAAGAGTACTCACAAGTAGTACTTGGATTTTCGTTCCATTGCTTAAACAAATCCTTCTCTACACTTTGATCCGATTGTTTCTAATTCATCTCCAAAAATTACTCCGTTTGATAAAGCGATTTTCTCTCTTGAAGAAGCCGATGCTTTTATAGCAAATCGATGATGAACCAGTTTCACCAGTTTTCAATGCTACATTACTACGATCCGAGGGTGAAATTCTCATTCTTGATGCCACTTCTCAACAGTGATCCATTACCTTCACCAGACCAAGGAGATTACTACCTCGGAATTCAAAAGGATCTTAAAGTTGTTGAGCCAAAAGAATCTTCACAAGAACCAAAAGATGAAATTCCCGAAGTCGAGCTTATATGATTTACTCCGCATCTCGGTATGCGTTCTTAGAGGAAAATAACAAGCTCCCAGTCATAATTTTCAAAAGATTTAGCCAAGATGAAAAGACCTCACTCATTAAGTTTCTCAAAAAACCGATAAACAAGCAATTGCTTGGGAAAACTTTTTGATATCCGGGCAATGATCCAGAATTTTGCTCACACAAATCTTTTAGAAGATGATTTCCACTTCAGTCCAATCAAAGGAGGGTTTAACCCTAAAAATCCACGACGTCATCAAGAATAGAAGTAGAAAAACTTCTTGACGGCAGGATTGATTTATCCAATCTCGGATAGTCATGGGTTATTCCAGTCTATTTGTTCCTAATAAAGGTGTTTGCCGTTTGTCACACTAACGACAACCAAAGAAATGAGCTGTGCCTAACTAAAGATTAGTAACGGGATGGAGAGTTTGCATCGATTATCGAAAGTTAAACGAAGCAACTTGTAAAGACCATTTTCCGTTACCATTCATGGACCAAATGTTAGAGCGATTAGCGGACATCGAGTTTAATTTTCTTAGATGTTTTTAGGGTATTTTCAATATCCCAATTGACCAATAAGATCAAGAGAAAACTACTTTTACGTTGCCCATTTACGGAACTTTCGCGTACCGTCGTATGCCATTCGGTTTGTGCAATGCACCCGGAACTTTCCAACGTTGTATGATGGCCATTTTTCACGACATGATAGAAAAAACGATGGAGGTTTTTATGGACGATTTTTCAGTTTTTGGAGATTCTTTTTCCTCATGTCTTGCCAATCTAGACAAAATGCTTAAACGGTGTGAAGACACCAAATTAGCACTAAATTGGGAAAAGAGCCCATTTCAAGTTAAAGAGGGCATTGTTTTAGGATAAGAGCTCTAGAAAAGGGAATGGAAGTCGATAAGGCCAAAGTTAATGAAAGTTCTAGCTTCCTCATCCACGACCATTAAAGGAATTCAAAGTTTTCGTCGGGCATGCTGGATTCATATCGAAGATTTATCCAAAGACTTTTCAAATTCTCTCGACCCATGACCCATCTCTTAGAGAAAAAACACTCCTTTTATTTTTTCGAGAAGATTGCATTTAGCCTTTCAATCATTGAAAAAGAATTGACCGAAGTCAATTCTCATTGCCTCCAAATTGGGACCAACCTTTTGAAATCATGGGCGATGCAAGTGTTATGCAAAAGCGGTGGGCCCTAGGACAAGGATTGAGAAGCTATTTTTCGACCATTTCATTAAGCTAGCTAGACGATGATGAACAGATCTCAAATTACAAACAACGAGAAGGAGATGCTTTGCAGTTGTTTTGCTTTCGAGAAGTTTCGATTCATATCTAATTCATGAACTAACAGGTTGTTTAACTCGGACCACTCCACTTTGAAATACTTTTCAACAAAAAGGACGCCAAGTGCATTATTGCTTCGATGGGTCTTCTTCTTCAAAGAATTTGATTTTTAAGGTTATTGATACTAAGGGAGCTGAAAACTATGCAGCTGATCACCTCTCTCGTCTTGAAAAATCTTACGAAAAATAGTTTTGATCCAAAGCTTGCGAGACTTTTCCTTTAGAGACTTTAAGTGTGTTGACTTCTAAAGACCAAAGTACCCCGTGGTTTGCCGACTTTGCTAACTACCACGCGGGGAAATTCATAAAAAAAGGAATGTCAACTCAAGAGAAAAACAAGTTCTTTAAAGATGTAAAACATTATTTTTGGGATGACCCTTTTCTTTTCAAGACTTGTGCGGATCAAATAATCTGAAGGTGTGTAGATGGCAAAGAAGCTTTCGAAATTCTCGAAGCTTGGTCTCAGCTGGGACCACCGGGGGGACAATGGTGCCAACTTCACCGACAAAAAGATTTTGATGACGGATTTCTTTTGGCCACCATTTATAAGGATTGCCTACGAATTTGTAAATCTGTGATGCTTGTCAAAGACAAGGCAAAATTCAACATGATGGAGATGCTCAAAATGCAATCCAAGTTTGTGAGATTTTCGATTTTATGGGGAATTGAATTTAATGGGATCTTTTCCGTCATCTAGGGGTCCAAAAATATTCTAGTAGCCGTCGACTTTCTTCAAATGGGTGGAAGTGATAGAGCTCCCACCAACATGCTAGGTAGTTGTTATGTTCTTAAAATCCCTTTTCTACCGATTCACGGGGTACGAGAGCAATATAAGCGATGTGGGGGACCATTTTTTGTAACGACAAATTTGATAATGTTATGTCTAAATATGGTGTCACCATGTCTTTCGACTCCTTACATCTCAAACAATGGTCAAGTTGAAATCAGGAATTCGAGGTCTCAAAAGAATTTTGGAGAGGGACGGTCGGAGAAAACGTTGGCCTCATGTGTCAGGATAAGTAGATGATGCATTATAGGCTTTTAGAACCGCTTACAAAGACTCCGATTGGATGTACTCCATTACAAGTTAGTTTATGGAAAGCGTGTCATTTACAGCTGAGCTAGAATACCAAAGCATATTGGGGCTCTCCAAGATGCCAACTTCGATTTAAAGACGCGGGCGATCAACGGGAAAGCTCTAACTCAATGAACTTAGCGAGCTTCGTGATCAAGCTTACGAGAATTCGTTAATCTACAAGGAGAAGACAAAGAAGCTACACGATTCCTAATTAAAGAAACCGAAATCTTCTAATGTTGGAGATCATGTCCTTCTTATCACTCCCGATTAAAGATTTTCTCCGGAAAGCTCAAGTCCCGATGGTCCGGTCCTTTCACAATCACCGAAGTTTATCCTTATGGCACTGCCAAATTGTCTCATGCCGATGGTTCTAATTTCAAAATCAACTGCCACCGTCTTAAGCACTTATAATGGAGGGGATGCACAACATTGGTTATCCGGACCTCCTAGACTTTCCCTAAGGACAACTAAATTCAGGGATCGAGTCGAGCTTGCGACTCGGTGATCAAAAACAAGCCGCTTCGTGGGAGTTCACCCCATGCTTATCATCTCTATTTTCTTTCTATTTTCTATTATCCAATGTGTTGTGTTGAGAGAGGCTTGTTCTCTTTCCGATTTCTCGTTGTTTGTTGCTTGTTTGTTATGATTTTTGCAGGATTCTCCCAACAAATTCTTTGAAGTCTCTCGTGTCCGGTTTTTGTTTCACCGGTTTCTACTCGAGCTTCTCATCCTTTGGTAGAATTTAGTTTGGGGTGATCTATCCATTCTCTCTTATCGGATTAACGTTTTTTTTGCATACTTCATATACGGGCTAGATTTACGTAGAGTCGATTTACAACATTGAGGACAATGTTTCGTTTTAGTTTGGGGAAGGGAATCTATCGATTTGATGTTGCTTGCTTATTGTTTTGTTCTCACGTACCCGTTTTCCCACAAAAATAGCAAAAATTTTAAATTTTTAGTTATAATATTTAAAAAAAAAAGTGATAAGACAAAAATGTAGGTTTTCCGTTGGTAAGAATAAGAAGTAATTTTTGACCCGATCGTACGTGTAGAGTTCTAGCTTTCTTCCTTAACAATTAATGATGATAGTTTGTGCTAGTCTCATGTAGACTTTAAACATGCTAGACTTGAAATCGTTAGTAAATGAAAACTTGTGCTAATCTCAAGTAGATTTTAAATATGCCGAGTTGGATTTTATATAGGCTAAGTATTTGCAAATATCTTTTGTGAAGAATAAGAGATGATAGTGTTGTTTACGAATTAGGATGCTAAACAAAGTTTATTTGGAAAACTTAAAAGCTTATAAGAATAACTTGTGATTTTTCTTCCCCGAAGCTCTTAAAATGATTAATTATACGTGTTCTCTTTAATTTTTGCAAATTAGAGTTTTACTCTTAAAAGTCTAATCAACATATTCAGAGAAAAAGCTTTATCGATGATGAGTCAAACATCGTTGGTAAATAAGAATTTTAGTTCAAGTTTATACTTTGGTTTTCTAAATACGAAATTTTTACTATTTGCAAAGTAAAAAAAAAAAAAAAATCAATGTAGTGAATAAAAAGGATGCAAGTTATAAATCCTTAAGTGTTAATAATTAATATACAAAAATCCATGCAATAAATACTATCGGAATTTGTCGGTTCGCTCCCGATGTGACATCGAAAGAAAGGATGGAGGATGTATATTTAGGGTTGATATCATAATAAGTACGCGAGCTCTTGTCGGAGGCGAGGCCGATGTGTCGTTGAAAGAAAAGTGATATCAATTCCTAGCCTAATAATGTCAATAGTGAATAATTAAGTTGCAAAGTTAAAAATAGTAAAAGTTTCATTTTCTAAAACCAAGGTATTCTTTTTGAGCTAAAATTTGCA
The DNA here is from genome assembly GCA_026074375.1 of Tanacetum coccineum. Lineage (NCBI taxonomy): Eukaryota > Viridiplantae > Streptophyta > Magnoliopsida > Asterales > Asteraceae > Tanacetum > Tanacetum coccineum. Next base: position 25,598 of record BQNB010080564.1, read on the forward strand.
AAAGTCTACAAAGCTTTTTCATCGGAAGATCATACGTTTCGGTTAGTATTCTCCGGATGGGGTGTCAAAAGCCTTAGCCAATTAACCGATGACGGGTTTTGGGGGGGGGGATCGCTAGGAAGAAAGCAATTATGGAACAAGTGAAACCCACGATGTCTTAGCTAAGGTAGGTTTTTGTTTGCTTTAAGTATGTGACTTCTCTAAGTGATTAACATTATTAGCCCAAAAGGGCCCATGTGTAATGCTTGGTCGGATTTAACTATCTAATATGTGGTTTACGGTTTACATTAATTTGAACACAACTCACCTAAATTTATGATTTATGTCGGGAAGAGGGAATTAACAAGTGGTAATTTAATGTAGTCTTAGCATTTTGTTCGTAATTGGCAGTGAACTTATTTTTAAGCTTAGCATGGGACAAAGTGAAAAAATTGGGGATGATGAAGTTATATTTTAGGACATTAATTGTGCTTTTTGTTCTATGATCCTAAAAGTTACCAATAAGGTAATGAACAATAACTTTACGTCTACAAGTTGTAGTTATGTAGTTAATTATCAAGAAAAATAGTAAAAGAGAAAAATCTTTGAAAAATGGAAAGGACGGGTGTTTTATAACTTGTGATCTCTTATCTCTCTCAAACAAAAATCTTTGCTACTTTTCAAAGGTTTAGTTTTGGGAATTTTTGAGGTATTTGGTTATAAGGCATGTGATATTGCGTGAGGACACACAATCGTTTAGTTTGGGGAATTTTGATAAGTGTAAAATACACATATCTATTTATACTTAAAATAACCCAATTAAACCCAAAACAGACCAAAAATGGCAAAAATATGCTTGTATTTGTGTTTTGTGTGTGCAGGTATGGATAAGTCAAAAATCACAAGAAAATAGTCAAAAGCGAGCAAACACGGACACGAGAATCAGAAAGTAGTACAAAAAGAAGCCAAAGATCCAAAGCCGAAGCCAGGAAAAAGCAAGCCTCAATAAATCCCAATCAAACATTGGTCAATAAATGTCAACAAAGCCCATTTCCTCTTATTATAAAACACAAGGGCCAAAATTGCTAATTCCCAAACTGTTCTATAACTAGAAATAAGAGAGAACCAAAAGACAAGGACCATTTGTGTTACAAAGCCAAAGTTTAAACGAGTTTTACCCATTTCAGTTATAAAAAAAAGGCGGGTAAATCCCATTCACTGTTCATCATCGTCCCAAATGTGCCCTTGGCTCAAAACAAAGGGGTTTTTAAAATTAGAGGGTACAAAGGACAATTCGGTTGACAAGGACTGACATGGCAGAGAATTACATCACCAAACCCTCCCATTGGCCAATCCCCATCAAAGAAGCTCACGTGGATTTTGAGGAAGCACAATGGAATGTGGGTTTTTGTACTAAAATACTCACAAAAGAAGCACAAACGTCACATCAATGGAATGACACGCTGGCAATCCTCAGGTGTCCACAGCTTGATCAAACGGCCACAAATGAAGCTCAAATGATTAAAGAAATGATTGGCCAGGATTGAAAGATTGGAGGGCAGGGCTAGAGATCCTAGAAGCTTCCTCAAGTCTATTAAATAGTGGGCCTTTTCTCACCCCGGGGAGGGGGGAAAAAGTAGTTTTTTTTTTTTTAAGTAGTAGCTTAATTTGAAATTTTTAGCTTAATTGTTTTAGCTTATTTTCCTTAAAATCGTTTTGTATTCTCTTTTCAGTAATGTAATCAAGGTTTCTAGTTAATAAAATTCAGTGTTTACTTTAAATCTTCTCAAATCTCTTTTATATAAGCTCATAATAAGCTCTTTCAGTCTATAAGCTGAAATAGAGCTGTTTGAATTCAGTATTAATCTTATCTAAACCTTAAATCAGTTAAATCTATTATGAATCTTACTAAATTTGAGCTTTTGGAAGGGGATCTTAACTTGGAAGAGATCCCAAGGACTTATACCCTAGCTTATTAATAAGCTAGGGAGCTTGTAGCTGCCATTATTGGTTCCTTTTGTTTAGCTAAAGGATCAAGTAAGTTTCTCTTTTCATTCTTCTCTAATTTCAGTTTAAATTGCTTAGTTATAGCTTATATGTTTAATATTGCTTATTTGCTTATTCTCTTTGCTTATTAGTGTTTAAATATCTCTTCTAGTGCTTATTAGTTATATGTTCTAGTCTGTTTTTGCTTAAATAGTTATAGATCATTAGTTACTAATTTCTGTCATAAAAACTCATAAAATCCAAAAATATTAGCTTAATTAGTTAAGATCTTAGAATTTTACTTATTCAGTTGTTTAATCATGATTGCTAAGTTTGTTTTAAGCTAGTTTTTATCTGGTATTTAGTATTTGTTCATTAGATTTCTCTTAAAAAGTTTTTCTCAAATCTGTCATAATCTAAAAGGGGTGTTTGGTTTAGTGCACTCTTGATTTACACTAGCAGTACTAACATCAGTTAGTACTGCTGAACCTTTACACTACCAGTACTAACCATAAGTTAGTACTGTTAGCTTAGATTTTAGCTTGTCAAATTCAGTAGTATTAAGTTTAGTTATAGCTTATTATGAATTTAGCTTTAGTTTTCATTTTCTAGCTTATTTCATAGCTTAATTTTGTTCTTAAAAGTCAAATTGCATCAGCAGTTCTTTCACTTGAAAGTACTGCTGAACTTTTACACTAGCAGTACTAACCTCAGTTAGTACTGCTGTGTTCTTAGTTTAATTTAGAACAGTAATTTTAGGATTTAGCTTATCAAACTTTGTAGGACTTGAGTTTTAATATAGCTTAATATAGTTTAAGTCTTTAATTTTGTTTTCTAGCTTATTGTCTTAGCTTATTTTTGCTGTCAAAAAGTTAAAAAAGCCAAAAACAGTACTTAGAAACTTTAGGATTTAAATTTGTTAATTTAGCTTATGGGCTTAGATTTTATATCTTAATTAGATAGATTATAAGTAGTTTTATAAGTCCTTAAAGTTTTAGAGTCTAGTTTAGCTTTTTAAGCTTTTAAGCTCATTTGGATTTAGTACTACTTTGCTTATTTTTTGAGTTTGCTTAGTTCATGCTCAATTTTAGTTGTTTAAAAGTACTTCTAGCTTAGATTTCTTTGCATTCATAGTATAAGCATTTCATAAGCTTCTTAGAACACTTTTCCTTTTTCACATTAAGCTTAATTTGAGCTCATAATCGCTGTTTTAGTAAAACATAGCCCAAACCCCTAGTTTCTGTAACAGCTTATTAATAAGCTCTTTTTAGAGCTTATCTTTGAGTTTCAGATTATAGTGCTTTTGTTAAAGTTGTTCCCCCTAGCTTCCTTTACAACTTTGCTCTTTTAAGTTTTTGATGATAAGCACTTTTCATTTTTAGGCCTTATTGGACTTAGTTTGCGATCGGGATAGATTCTCAGGGTAGAAAGTGTAACTTTTCAATTTAGTTGTTTTCTAAGTTAGTCCCTCCGTTAGTTAGTAGCTTTGCCCGTTAAACCTTTTCCTTTTTGCACTATTAAGCCCTTAGGTTATATTTTAATTTAGTTTTAAATAGTAATTAGGTTTAATTTTTAATTAGTTTAATTAAACTTTTATAAAAAGATTAAAATTAGGGCTTTTATTTTTAAGAATTGTCGGAAAATTTTCTTTATTTAGTAAAATTTTAGTTTACATTTTTAGAGATTTAAATTTGTTTACTTGCTTAATTGTCATTATTTGTTGTTTAGTAGTAATAGCTTATCCAAAATATCTTTGTTCCATTCAAATCAGGATCCGAACCTAAACGTGGTTTCAATTTCACTAGTCGTTGGGGAAACGACCCGGGTGATCATACTTACCCGGTTTAATATACGTATTTTATATTATATTATATATATTTTTAAGAGTGAATTTTATCAAGGGTGACTTGGTAACTTTCTTAATTACTCTTTTAAAAGTATTATATTTTTATGATATATTCTATAGTATAATAAACTGCCAATCAACTCTCATGAAAGTGATAAGGATGAACCTTCAAAAGTGTTAAAAGGTCATAAGTCAATTCATCATTTGAGTGGCAGTCCCACTCCTTTTTCTGATTCTATTGTCGCGTCTCCTTCCCCATCTCTTACCCCCTTGGGAATAGTGATTTTATCTTGGAAGAGACCGACGCTTTTCTTGCTCTTGATTCGATATCTCCTAGAATTAATAATGAAATATTTGATGCGGAGGGAGATATTCTTTTGTTTAAAAATTATTAAATATTGATTCCACAAAAGATCTCCCTCCTCAAGAGCTTAATAATGATTCTGAGGGAGATATCCTTCTTTTTGAAAAATTATTAAAGGATGAA